>JAUZSU010008570.1:0-11252 GCA_034780255.1 Parotocinclus maculicauda
AGAATCGATACTGAATCGTTCAATGTTAGAAACGCGATTCGAGCTCGAATCGATTTTTTCCTGCACCCCTACTGATAACCTACTCCCACATTTCTCTTAGTTTAAGGTCATTTTATTTGATAATTTTAAACGTTAGTTATATTTTTCTTGAACTATTTATTGGCAGAACAACTTGCCTGCTTATTCGTTGTCTTGCTGCACGAAGTATGTCCTCTTCAGATTCAGTTTACGCAAATATGTCATAACACTTTCCTATAGAATTTGCTGTTATAATTCATTATTTATTGCTCCATCAGTCATAGCAGTCTTTCTTGGCCCAGATGTAGTAAAACATCATGATACTGCCACCATTATGTTTCATGCACACTTGTGTTGTTCAGTGCTATCATGATGGTTGCCCATGTGAGAGATGCCATTAGCTGCTTAGAAGTTACTCTAGGTTCTTGAACTTAGACTATTTCCATTGTGGTCTATTACACACCTTCTTGGAGTGAGTTCAGTTTTATCCATACTCTTGGAGATATCTGACAGGGTTTGATCATGAATTGGTAAATTCAACTTTTTGGAGACAGCTTTGTAACCACTTCCAGCCTGATGAGCACCAACAACTGACCACAACACAAAACATAGGTGCAATAATCTAACTATGTGCAATAACGTTATAATTAAAAAAATTCTACCAGTTTCATAAAGCTATATATCCTTTATTTTCTCTTTTTTACCTTCTACCTCCTCTATTCTATGTTTTTATTGTAATGATGATGCTGATATCTCAAATTTCCTCAGGGAACGCTCCCAAAGGGATCAATAAAGTTTTGTCTTATTTTATCTTATCTTAACAAGACTTCAGAAATCTTTTTCTGTGCCATGATAGACTTCCACAAACATATTGTAAAGACTTTGATAAATCCTTGTTCTTGAAATACTACAGAGTGAAAACTCGCACCTGATTGTCATTCCATTGATCAAATATACCTGACTCCAATTTATACTTATTAGTATGTGCGAAAGTGCTAAAGTAAAAAATAAACACATACCACTACCTTATACATTGCTCACAAAAATTAGGGGATAATTCATTTTGGGATATTTACTTTAATTCTCAGATTGATGGGGAAGTGGATTATGTAGATAATTATAAGAAGTCATTTGAAATGCTATTCCAAGGTTAGTGGTTCAGAGTGAATGTTATACTTTATGCTGTAACTGGAATTTGAATAACATGTTAAGATATACGATTGAAAGTGGACACACGTGCTGACTGAGTTATTTTTCAGAACTATATCAAAAACTTGGAAGCAATAGAACAAATGCACATGTAATTCACTGTGAATGAATTAAACCAGTGCTGAGTAATGGTTTAGGCACTGAAACTGGTGTGAGCAACTACAGTATTATACAGTATTATAGCAATATATTAATTTATTATACATGGAAAGAAGGTCATACAAATCACAAAAAAGTATTTGTCACAGTTCTGTTACTGAAAGCTGAATGATAACATCAAGTGGGTTTAGTACAAAGAATGCAGCATAACCATATTTTCATGGTCAAGATCTGAAAGGAACACGCTATCAGTACCCATTTCATTTCAACATAACAGTGAAAAAAACATGCTCTGTTTTTATAAAGGTACTTTCACTCATATTTTAACAGAAAATGTTTAAAGGATGTTTCTGGTGGCATTGCTTGCCGTTTAAGTATCACATTAATTGTTCTATCTCTCTTTAATGACATTCCAGGGATCATATTGACAAAGAATTAGATTACTGCTATAAGTTCTCTGAATTCACATAAAAACGAGTTTCACTTTTCAGTTCAAAGCTTGATTGTTTTTTTTTTTTGCACATAGATTACACAGGTTGATCAGACGTATGGTTTCCTTCTAAAAACCTGACTGCCGTGTGACTATAGAAACTGACAATGAAGGCATATTTGCTGTACATGTTTTCTTTTGCACAGCTTATTCATCCGCATACTATACTCATTCACTTAAAGAAGTTTGGGTATTTTACTTTCAAATGTAATGGAATAGTATTTTTTTTTACTATAGATGTCTGTGGGTTTTAAACTTTTCATTGGATTGCAATGAATCTGGTTTAAGCCATGTTCTATAATGTGAGCTTATTTCACCGTAGATAGCAGATAACGGATAACAGAAGGTGCTGGCCCCAACAATGGATCCCTGGCCTAATGGGAATCTTTTGGCTGAATGAGCCTCTTGGAGTAAATACAGTGTCGCAGTGCCAGTTCTCAAGCTGTGGTACAGACACAGAGAAAATTAACTGTGCTGTGTAGAAAAGTCATGTTTGATAGTGGGCTGAAGGGGGACGTGCTGGAACACAGATAGACAAGAGAGTGGTGATGAATTACAGAGTAAGGTCTGTGGCAAAATGCCACTTGAGGAGATTTATGATGTGATGCTCGTTTATCCTATTGCTTGGATTCAGCACACCTTGTGTCTTACTTATTTATGCTTGTACAAAATGTCCTGTCTGGCAAATGTGGTTGCTTAGATCACTGGTGGTGAGGATATGCGGCTCATTCATGAATAACTAATAATGCTAAATTGAGTATAGCCAATGTAAGCACGAGTTTAAAGGGGTTCTGGTGGAGTAGAAACATTTCCCGCATGGCTCCCAGTTATTTTTGTTTAAGTCAGTCAGCGTTAATCAAAACACGAATCTCTAGCTCAGGTATCTACTTTCTGTGTAATGAACCCATCAATAAAACAAAGTCAGACACCTTCCAATATGTTGATTGCTTGAATCCAGCCTAATAACTTTTGCCTCCTTCTTTACTGTTGGAATTTTGATGTCCCACAGTGGCTCTTGGTGTAATCAGCTGGTTGGTGAATGGTGGATTTTAGGCAATATGCTTAAGCATAAATTCTTAAATTCCATAGAGATATTCTCTCATGAATTTGTGTAGCTGAATCATGTTCAGGCCTTTGCCAGAAGTTTTTGATCCATGACTAGGTTTGCAGAGCTGGCATTGGGCTGGCACATGCACTGGCCCTTACGAAGAATAACGTTGTTCCAGCTGTCAGCTGCCCAGCTGTTTTTCTCACTCATTACCCCTATCTTTTCTCCCACCCTACTGATTATTGGACACTGCATGCCTGGGACTTGCTTGTGCCAGCGTCACATAATATGGGTGATTGAGTTATTGTATATCTGTCTGATCTGCAAGGAAACGTGGACAGCCTAGTAGTAAATCCAAAGAAACATGTTACCAGGGAGGGAAAGGTAACTGATTTGAATAGGAGATAGCATGGCAGGAAAGACAGCTAAATAATGAGATCTTTAAAAGAGTAAAGATTCTGTGTCTGTAAGAAGCTGTATATTCAAATAAGTGCAGGGAAAGTGAAAGGAGAATGTGGAGGCAATTAGCAGAATTAGAAAATGTGCTTTTTTAAGACATGGCAATATACATCTCCCCTTATTATATCGTGCAAGTAAATACAATGCTTCATGTGAAGAAACATGCTCACACTACATGCTCCATCCATTACCGTTGATAAGCCTTTGCCAATCCATGCTACTCCCCTCCGAGACTCACTCACCCATGCCTCTCCACCCTGCCAAGATGAGAGAGTCTCCAGCACATGAGCTACATTAAATTGCTTACTCTTTCCAGGCCATAATAGCCTGTCTCGAGAGCTCCCTGTCAGCAGCCAAATGCAAGAAGCAGGCAACTCTGCCTCTGATGCCAGTCCAGGTGTTTGTTAATGTTGCCTAATTGACTTTGTACTTCCAAATGTTTGGGTTGCTGAGAATAAACAGTATGTAGACTGGGGATATTTATCCAAATGCATGCCCTCACTTGAGGACCCTAGCATGATTTTGCAAATGCTACAGTGTGCCACTGAATAATGGAAGGCATCTATTTTGAATGATTACCAAAATACAAATTAATGTTTAGAACAGTACAAATGGCATCGGACAGATGTTCGAATTATTGTAATCCTGTAACATGTCTAAATATAACTTTCATGCAAAATGTTCCAATTGGGTTTCATAATGATAATGCATTCTTTGGTGCTATTTTTTCTGTCTGCATTTGATCATCAGATTATTACCAGGTTTTCCTCATATCTCCAACAAATCTCAAGTAGTATAAGGTTTACTTGCATCAACTCTAAAGATTACTACAGAAGTGCCTCAGGGATCAGTTCCTGGTCCACTCTTATTCTCCCTAGACACTTATTCTGTGCTCAGTAATTAGATTTCATGGCTTCTCCTATCACTGACACACTGATCATACTCAACTTTTAATTCCCTTTGTTTACTTTCCAAATTTCACAAAGGTATTGGACTGCTTTTTGCATTTTGTAGTTTTTTTTTATAAGTCTATGCATCATAGTATGAAAAAAATGAACTAATCTGCCTGGCTGTGAAGAACTTGGCAACACTGGACTTCTCAATCATTACAGACAGTGTCACTGTCCTTCAGACCCACACAGCAAATATTACTGCAACCTACCAAAGCTTTCTTACATAAAACACTAAGATCGTTTCAATGTTCTTGATCTAGCTAGGGTCAATTTTTTTTATCTCACAATGTTCTGATTAATACTTACTATTACAGTAACAAGACAAACAAACAATCTCACAATGAGAAATATATTTATCTTTAAGGCTATATGCAGGCATGTCTACCTGTGTCTGAGGGTGGGGAGACTTGCAACCTTTTAGCTGGCCGTAGGTTATTTTATAGTGTTGTCAAAAAATTAACTTAAAATGATAAGAAATGCATAGTTAAATGTGGTTAAATTTACAAGAAATAAATTGAAATTAATGAAACATTGAGTTGTTAAGTTAATACTACTACAGAAATTCATGAATCCATTATATCTTGGTAATTATTTTCTGATAAGGTTGAACGGCCTTCATTACATTAGCTGAACTACTACATTGTAATACTGTGTACAATTGTCCAAATGTACAATTCAAATAAATGTTGGGAAGCTAGACTGCCTAGCAAAGGAAATGTTTATATATGTAACCGGGTAGCTGTTTTACTCGCACTGCATGACTATTCTGGTTATCTGCAAGTGGGGATCATCATCCCACTTTGGCTCTGAACCTGTTTGGAAAACCCAGAGTGATCGTTCTATCTGCCAGTTAATATGCTTACTTTAGTCTGCAAGAATACATCTTCACCAAAGTATAAACAAAATATAATAAAATAATAATTTTAGGACCTTGATAAGCAACGGACCTTCAAAGCAATATAGTTTTCACTTTTTAGGTGCTATTAACTTTGTTATGGTAAAGGCCATTGTCATTACAACAAATATTACAGGCACGTCAAATTTCCTTGTCAAAGTCCCAATTGTCCTGCATAAAAAATAGGAAAGAAAGTCAGTTTGGAATGATGGGATTGAAAACCTTAACTTTAAACAAAAATATGTATAGATTTTTAAAAATCATATCCCTGTCCTACATATCTTTATTTTAATTCAATTCATGTAACTCCTGAGAACACATTTTTAAATTCTAATAAATAGCAATAAAATCATCCTTCACAACCATTTAAACGATCTTTTAACTTAAATGTCCTTCAAGCATTGGATCTTGTCACTGTACTGAGGATTTCAGAAACTGGAATAAGCCCTTTATCCGTTATGCAAGTTTGCTATTTTTTGTTGTAAACTGGTTTTGGCCCAAATTTTGCTGCATCTTTGCTGCAGCTAGTACCTGTCAGTTGTGAGCAAACATCATCACCTTAATATTAGCCAAGCATTTGTTTGTGCTGGTGATTTCTAACTCTGAGGGGGTTGAAGCAGACAAAGATCTTGGAATTTCAGAAGACAAACGTGACTGCAAGTGATTTGTATGGCATGGTCAGATATAGCTGAATGACCAAGGCCATGTGTAGTCTTTTGTAGCCATGAGTCAGACATGGATAAGATATTTAGTCGTACTGATATCGCATGGCAAGAATGGAAATTTTGTAACCTTTGGTAATCATCTTCCATCAATCCATTATAATTGTTTTTGAGCTACACAATCTTTAATCTTTCAAACAATTGACATTTATTTTAGTGGAAAATTACACAGAGTATTTCAATATCTTACATTTTGCAAAATTAGTGGTTCCCAAACTGTTCTCTGCAGCGCCACCCTTTTGCATTCGACAACTTTTGCACCTTCCCAGCAACCAACAGTCATGAGAGTCGACTGTACAACATCTCAGATCCCCTATGCACTCTGATGATGAACCCCTGGTGCTGCCCTTGGTCTAAGGCAAGTATGCACAACTCGAGTCCACAGAGGAATAAAGTTGGACTGCCATGCCCGACACTCCAAGCTACTGTTCTACAACCACAGACAGAATAGGACTGATTTGGTCAAATGTTCTAGTCTTAGTTGGCAATGAATCCTGAACTTACTTTAGTTTGCTTTATTAGAGCATTCAGTCAGTAGAGTGTTATATTAATCCAACCTGGCTGGTTGTTTGGTTTCCCATCTTCTAGTTCCAAACAGACACACTGTTACCATCCTTTCTCAGTAAAAAATGTTACTCATATGACTATTTCTTTAGGTAGGGAGCAAACAGGGAAAGAGTTTCTGAAACTGCTTTACTGCCATGCTTTCTTCTGTGGCAGTGAATGTCACACCTCAAGTAGCAGACATCCAGTGATTCACATTTAATAGATAGGCTGCAGGGCAGGGTGGTAACAAGCCTGTAGAGCAAGAGACAGTGAAATGTAGCAGAAAAAAAGATTGAGTGACTGAGAGGCTTCAGACTCTGGCTTTGGTCTTAAGTCCATAGTTTTCTGCTGATAAGTCTTCGCTCAGGCCATAAATACTAGCTGCCGCCACTCTCTAACTAGAACCTGATGAGAACTAGCACCTATGTTTTCTAATCAATCTGTGGCCTAATAGGTCACAAATGAGGATGGCCGGCTTGCCAATAATGCTTTGGGTGGTAGCATGATGTAACATCTGTGTCTGACCCTGCTGGTGTTCTTCTAACCTTCTTCCTCTCACAGCTGGTTCTTGCTAATTGACATGATAATTAACTCAGACCTGTGACTTGCTCATGGGATCAGTTGCACCAGCACCTTTTTTCAGATTTGACACATCTGGACACATCCACACACTCTGGGAAAAAATGTGTATCCCCTTAAAATGATAAGTGGATATATAAGAGATTTTTTTATTTATTATATTTTTATACAAAAAAACCCAACAACCCAGAACTAGAACCCATACTGTGATTTTGCTTTGGTTCTCTGTGTAAGGAAAATGGTGGGCGTTGAAAGATGTACTTCAGAGGCATATCTCACAGAAAACTATTTGATACAAATGGTTTATAATTAATCACAAGCACATGGCTAGGTCCACTAAGAAAATCTACTGCAACCAGGCACAGGGAATGTGGAAATGGGCTGAAATTAATTCATCTTTATTTTTCCCTTGAGCTTTTTTCCCCATTTTGAGTAAATATGGAACAAACAACGTTAACTTTGAAGTGAGCTCTTTAGCCTGAAACATTCCATACTAATTGCAAACAGAACACTTCAAATAGATGTAAGGGAAGCTTGTTTGATGATCATGATTGGCTCTGGTTCAACATCTTATGCACTTTGGCAAGTCTTCTTGGGATTTGAATGGCTGTCAGTTTTGATGTTAGTCTGTCATTGAATCACCCAGTCATTCAATTTCATGCCCTTTTAATCCAATTAATGATTGTGGGGAGTCAGACCCTGCACAGGGTGCAAATCAGTAGCCTATCCTAAACAGGGTAATTGTCGGGTCAGGTTTATTTCAGGGCAAATGCAGACACACTCACTTAATCACTCACTAGCTGTCAGTAACATTTATAAGTGTGGTGCTCCGGGCAATGTTCTACAGGGAAATCTTGCATCCTGGCACTGATGTTGAGTTTAACTTTGACACGTGCCACTTTTTTAAAACATTGTTGCAAATGAATAATATCCCTTAGGCAAAGCTACTCCCTCAAGTCAGTGGACACTTTCCACCCTGTGAAACTGCTAATATTGTTCAGGGATGGTTTGAGTTCAATTGGTTTAAGTTCAGTTGGCTTGAGCTAAGGCTTGACCCCAGATTCCACAGAACTGTCTATTGAAGCATCCCTGGGCTATGCTGAACAAACAAGTTTGATTCATGTACGCAAAATAGGGGGACTTAAAATAAGGTTTTAATGTTATGACAGATTGGTGTATGTGTAAATAACAACATCCAAGCCCATTTGGTAATTATTGTATGTTTATATCAGTCATGTCATTGAAATGAGTAAAATAACACCATACCCATGTTTTGGTTTACTCAGAGCAGCATAGAACATGGTTTATCAAGCCTAAAAGTAATTTCAAGCAAGGACAGCTACCACTCAGTTTTACAGTTTATACCATGTCTTAATCTCAAATCGCTTCATGCATACTATGTCAAAATGCACTATAGCTAAAAGTATGTGGACCAAAAAATTACATCTCAAAATGTTAGTATGGTGTTCGTCACCCTATGCTGCTACAATAGCCTTCACCCTTCTGAGAAGGTTTTCCACTAGTCATAGCTGTGAGATTTTGATGAAGCCCAGCTGTTATTCCTGTTAATCTCAAAGGTATTTTTTAATTAAGGGTGGTAAACCATTTCTTGCACAACCTTGTTTTAGTGGGTCAGAGCAATGTGTTGATGCTCTGAACTTTTGGGAAGATGAAAACGAGGGTTTCAAACTCTGCTTAACAATGGATTATGTATAATAGATCTGTAAAAAATAAGTTGATAAACCAAAAATAAAACCCATAAAGTCTATTGAGCTTTGCTGATAAGAAGTTTCAGAATCACAACCTCCACCATCCTAAAGATATCATTTCACTTGGATGTGGATAAAAAAAAGCCAAATGTGTTGTTTTTTTCTTTTGCACAAGATCCACTATTGTCTTTCATCCATAGTTTACTACTTAATGAAGCCACAGCACGTTTTTGCTATGGTAAATTATTTTAACCAGATACACAATATAACTTCATATAATTCAAATTATGTTATCCCCTAGTCAAGGTTTGGAGTAGCAGAATGAGAATGGGAAGAAGGGTAAGGAGAAAATAACAAACAATACTAAACAATGCCTGCCACCGTACACAATACTCCTAAGCATATGTGCAAAGCTAGATGCAATCTGAGTTGAAAATCAAATTGCAAAAGTGATATGCCAGGACAAAAAACTTGGGTAACAAGAATAAACAAAATAATAATAATAATAATAATAATAATAATAGGTAGCAAATGCAAACGGGAACAAAGCAAGCAGAAACAAGATTGACCTAACAAGATTACCAGCATAACAAGCATTAAACAAGCACAACAAGGATTAAACAAGCGCAATAAGCATTAAACGGTCACAACGTATTAACGAGCGTAAGCTGCAAGAACAAAGAAATGATAATCATGCATGAAAGAAAGTATTAAAAGAAGTCAATGTGCAAAGAGTATCAAAACGAGCATGAAAAAAATAATTAAATTCCATACACTTGTCAAAGGGTAAGTTCAAGTGTTAAATGGCATGGCTATCCAATTAAGAATGTAATATAATCATAGTCAGCATTATAGGACATTATGGCAGTATAAGATTGAAATGTGACACAAGCTTAATGGAATCCAACGTGTCATTTGAATTCGTGGAAAACCTACTACTACTTCTACTGCCACTGTTGTTTTATAGAGATTTCATGCCTGTTTGCTTTGCATTTTGAAGCTGTTAGCAGTGAATGTGGCTGAAATAAGACACTATGTATATAAGGGTATCTATATTATTTTGACCATATAACGGAATACCTAGTCAAGTAACTAGGGAAGTAATGTGTGGATTTTAGATAAAATTTCTTACTTTCATAAAACATTTGGTTTTTAAATTATTTGTATTGCATAATTGTAGGCTCTAAAATAGTTACTCAAGAAAATGTAAAGTTAGGGCAGAAGTTCCAGTCAACTAGAGCTTCAGTCACCACCTCTATGCCAACAGATTATTTGGAAGGCTAAACACAACTGTTAAGCATCTGGAGCGCACCTGTTTGTGTGCGTGAGAATTTGAGTCAAGGTTCAAGGTTCGAAGGATACAGAACAGAAAATTTTTGTAAGAAAGAACTTTTGCTAAACATTTGCTAATAGTGTTAGTGTGATTATTTCTAGAGATATTCAGTATTCCACCATGTTGATTGCAATAATATCAATAAATATAACTGCAAGGTACAACCCCAGTTCCAATAAAGTTGAAGTTGGGACGTTGTGTAAAACATAAATAAAAACAGAATATGATGATTTGCAAATTTGTATTTAATTAAATACACTACAATGACAAGATATTTGATGTTCAAATTTATGAACTTAGTTTTGTGTCATTTTTAATTTGAAACTCCTACAATAAATGAATCTGTCCAACCAATAAGATGTGCAATTTTAAAATAGTTTCAGCCCAGTGTCAGTTTCAGACTATACATGATTTCTGACAATTTCAGTGTTTCCACCTGCCCAAACCATATTTATTGGACAGCATCATAAGCAAATGTTTTAAGCGAGTTTCCACTTTGCTTAGCTATATTGACTGGACGCTTTATCAGCAGGCCTTATCAGTTTTAACTTCATATAATAACATTGTTTTCTTTAATAAACAGTGTTGCATCAGAATATTCATGTTTACATTAACCAAACCCACCAGTTACACTGACATTTTGACATGGGCGTCTACGTAGAATAGGAGATATGGAAGTGAAAATATCTCATACCAAAGCTTTATTACCTGATTAAGAAGAATCACTTTTCTCCCTTTCGAGCTGCAATGGTTCACTTACTGATGTTTGTAGATATTGCTTTTAGAAAGCCATCATACTAAGTTTTTGTTGAGTTGCAGCAAAATTAGGTGAATTATGTCAGTGGTGACAATAATAGTTTCTGTAGGAAAATAAGTAAAAACAATGCTCTGTACTTGGTCACTTATTTATTATATTATATTATATATTATTTTGTAAACCTTTAAGTGGATGTTCTGTGACTTAGCATGTTCTAAAACGTTAACTAGTAGGTCCTGTATGTTTAGTCTTTTACAAAGCGGATTCCAAAAAAGTTGGGACACTAAACAAATTGTGTATAAAAACTGAATGCAATGATGTGGAAATGGCAAATGTCAATATTTTATTCGTAATAGAGCATAGATGACAGATCAAAAGTTTAATCTGAGTAAATGTAACATTTTAAAGGAAAAATATGTTGCTTCAAAATTTCAC
>JAUZSU010008591.1:0-11250 GCA_034780255.1 Parotocinclus maculicauda
TACGTAATACGTACAGTACGTAAACTAATCGAAGAACATTGCGTAATACGTACAGTACGTAAACTAATCGGAGAACACTACGTAATACGTACAGTACGTAAACTAATCGAAGAACATTGCGTAATACGTACAGTACGTAAACTAATCGGAGAACATTACGTAATACGTACAGTACGTAAACTAATCGGAGAACACTACATAATATGTACAGCAGTAAACTAATCGGAGAACATTACGTAATACGTACAGTACGTAAACTAATCGGAGAACATTACGTAATACGTACAGTACGTAAACTAATCGAAGAACATTACGTAATACGTACAGTACGTATGATGTACAACAGAAGTATTAACTAAGTATTAACTTTGTGTTGATAACCTTTAAACCACAAGAGATATTCTTCTTTGACAATCTACTGATCACCCTCCCATTAGGAGAAACTTGCCCTTGATCCAATCTAGCAGCTTTCAAGATGGTGGCCATGTTTGAGGCCATATAGCCTAAAAAATAGCCCCACCCCTCACACATTACTTGCTGGGGTATTCAGATATGTCATTTTTCCTTTTGTGAAATAAAAGGGTGTCCTGTGTGTTTTCACTCCCTGTACATTGTAACCTGTAACCTTATTACAACTGAGGCATAAACCTATTTTTTGTGATTGTAAGCTGTGCAAAAAAGTAGCCCACTTTTAAGCTTAATACTAAATATATTGGTATCTTGTAATTGTTTAATTTGTTAATGCTGCTCTATATTTATCTAGATATTTATTTACTGCACTATGATTTATTTATGCTCACTCAGTTATTTAAGGTAAGGTGAAGCTACAATTGAACTTTTTGTTTACTATTCTTACCTTATGTTTCTAGTAGTATTCTAGTAGTAGTTTATATTGCAAGGGACTGTGGTTTTACACTTCAGAAATGAAAAGGTATTTCATTGAATGTAAAATTATTATGAAATAAATCGAATTTTCAGTAGAGTGCATTATTACATAGTAGCAAAACAACAGCTCAGTTGTGAAGTTGGACAAGCTTACAAAATTACCACACATTGACGTGAACAGTGTTAGAAAAGGATCTTCTGTTCTCAGTTGCCATACTCATCATAGAGTTTCATTCTGTAAATAAAAGTAGCATCAACACAAGGGCTATTCTGTGAAAGTTTCCTGTATTTTTAAAGCTGTGTAAAGCACATGATCCTTGGCTGTGGAGCAGCCAATCTCAGTTTAAGGATAACGCAACATGATTGAGGTAAACGGTATAGTTTGGTGGGGAAAATAATTTGGAGCTTTTGATGGTTTTATCTGGAGGCTCTGAATAGCAGCGTTTCTTTATGCCTTTCATTTTAAAAACAGTTTTGAATAAACATTTTGTTTATGCGTCTACCAGTCTGAGCAATTGTAGCTTTTATTTATTTCACCTTAGCCTGCGTAATTCTGCTTGCCTATGGTAGTGATTCCAGCCAACTGTACCTAACCCAGTAACTGACCTACCACCGTGTGTTCATGTAGTTTGTTTTTTGAAACTTCTGAATGAGAATTGTATTGTAGTTTAATTAATTTATACTTTTCTTTTCTAGGATATGTTCAGGCTTCAAAGAGGGACAAAAAGTTTGCCACATGTGCTCCAAATTTCTCATATGCAGCTCTGGCAGAGTGTGTAAGGAGAGTTTTCGTGTACCGTCAGCCATCGGCAGTAGACACGGTGCTCTTCAATCGGAAACAGGGCCGACAGATTGGCCAAATTGCCAAGCAGCAGGTAGCCAGTCTGGAGTCTAATGATCCTGTGTTGGGTTTTAGAGCTACTAATGAGAGACTGTTTGTTTTAACTTGCAACAATCTGTTCATCCTCAAAGTAAATAATTAAAGAAAGGGCCTGGAGAAAATTAAATGTTAATATGTTTTTTATTTCAAAATCAAACAGTCAATCAGCCAAAACACATTGGGTGCTCTAATGTTGTTTTTGCTCTATAACTTTTTCTTATGTCATCATCATGAAACTTTAATCTCAGAATAATCACAGCACCAAAATGATTAACTACATATTACCATAATTCAGTACCATCAGCATGTCATTAAAGAGGGTTTTAATAAAAATTAAATCTGGTTTTATATGTTTTCTTTGTTGTTTAAAGCTTGGGTCTGCATAATTTTTCACATTTAGGTATTTAAATTTGCAGGTGTATGTTTATATTAAGGATTTCACGGTGGTTCTGTGGGTAGCACTGTAGCCCTGGGATTTATCCCAACTGGAGCGGCCTGGGTCATTTCTCTGTGGAGTTTGCATGGCCATGTGAGTTTACTCTCAGTACTCTGGTGTTCTCCTGCAGTCCAAAGACATGCTTTAGGTTGATTGATTACATTAAAATGTAATGGATTGTAAAAGGATTAAGCAGATAGGAAAGTCAATGAATGAATGTATATATTAGGGCTGTTAAACTTAAAGAATATTAATAACCGTATTTAACATTTAAATAATGGCCGAAATGGTCTCAGGGAGCCGGGACCCTGGTAAACTAAAAATAATTTGCTCATTACTGTCAAACAGCAGATTCCACAATAAGTATACCAACACACAATGCACACAAGATAACAGAAAGTACAAAGTACATAATAATAGTCGTAATAATAATAGTAAATAATACTAATCACGTTTCACTCCAATAGAGTTAAATGTGATTTAACTTAACAACATAAGACATGATAATCTTATTCATTTAATAAAAGGTAATAAATGCATTTTATTGAAGCTTAAATTGTCCACTTATAAGCTTGTGTAGCACATTTAATAGAACATCTTTATGGTCAAATAGGAATATGTGAAAAATACCTTGTGATTCTGTGACTAAGTACTGCAATAATGTAAATAAAATAACAGCTCTAGTGTATAAACACTCATCAAGAACACTATACCAGTACAGATATGCCTTGCTTAATGCCTCTATATGTTCTGTGAAATTGCACGTTGTGTCCAAACACAGTATTAAATACCGTACTTTACGATAGTATAGTGTACCGGTTTTGACTAAATAACCTCGCAGTGTTTAGCATATGTTGATTTACTTATTCACTAACATATCAAAATTCACTGCCATATATTGATTTTCTTTTTTTAAGTAGTTGAGATTGATGATTGATGATAATTAAATGGTTACCTGGGTATTAACACCTACTCATCATCATCATCAATGTGCTTATAAATGAGTATGATGCCAGTCAAAAGTCGCCCAGCTTTCAGTCTCCACATGCTGACACTGCATGTGTCTTAAAATAACTTTCTGCACCGCTGTGTGTCATTACAACTCCTACTGCAACATCTAATGTATCTGTTAAGGTAATGTACGGGTTAAGTAGATTAATAACCCTAATAATAAGAATGAAAACCTTACCGGATCACAGATGTACAACCCAAAATTATGAAAAGTCAGATAGGTATTCTTACATATACTTTAAATTCATTTCAAACAACACAAACTCAGTGTATATGTTTTGTCTGCTCAACTTGATTTTGTTTGTTAATAAACATCCATTCCTACATTTCAGGCCTGTCAAACATTCTAAACAACAAGTGTCAGGATATTATATTAGCATTCCAGTGCTGGATAAAATGGGCCTGGTTGTGACACCATATTACCTGTGTATCATAATTTATAATCTATTATAATTTTCTAGTGGGAATTAATCTGGAAGGATTTGCTGACTGTAGGAATGTACACGGTGTGCCCTGGCTCCAGTTTTACAGCAAGTAATTTTTTCAGCAGTAAAGTAGCTGCCATGACTCAACTGAAAACCTTTTATAAATGGTTGAGCCTATCTTGCTTTCATAATAGTTTGTCTGTGAATTTGCATCCTGCCTACATTGCACATTATATCGCCGTATCTGCCATATCACCACACTGGCAAGTGTATTTGAGTTTGTGTAATACATTTTAAGACAGAATATAAGCTGTAAGCGTTTAATACATATTAGCTTAGTCTCATAAAAGGGACAATAACAAATGAGCGATATTTCCAGGACATCCTCTGACCAAGTTTAGGCTTTCATCTTGGGGCTTCCAACTGATATTTCTCAGTAATCTAAAGCCTGTCCAATGCCAGATTTATCACCAATCGAGCATCTATGGGACCCGCTGGGACCAGCTTCGAGTGTGCAGGATCTACAGCCCTAGCTGCAACATCTGTGGGAGAAATATGCCTCAAAATACCAAAGGGAAACCTCCCACATTTAGTTATTACGATGTGCCTCCAAAAACTTACCACTGAGGACTCATTATATTAAATGTATTTTGTTATTTAATTTAAATTTTATTATTAATTAAAATGTAATTATTTACTTAATTTTACTATTACTACAGCTTAATTATTTCCATTAACATCTAGGCCACCCAAAAAGGATGCGTCCGTTTAGAAGTCTTGGTCCTCCCAAGGTTTCTTCCTTCTGTATTTAGGGAGTTTTTCATTTCCTCTGTTGCCCTAGGCTTGCTCAATTTGGGATTCACCTTTTAAGATAATATAATATTGTAAAGCTGATTTGGGACAATGCTCCATTGTAAAAAAGCGCTATATAAATAGTTTTGACTTTGACTTTGCCTCCAATGACCAACCGTACGTTCCCTCTAGTACTATAATCATAATCTTGATAGTTGATGTAGTAAGCTCTAACACATCCATTTTATTCTTCTCTTTTTTGTTACAATATCATTTCAAACAGGTTTCAAATGCTGATTACCTTGCGAAGCTTCTCATCTTTTCCATCATCGCTTCCTGTCTCTATAGTTGTGAGCATTCTGAGGACTGAATGACTGTTTGAAATATAACACAGTGGACTTGTATGGCATTGGCATGTTATACTTATTGTGTATACACAGGCAGAGGAGTTGGTTTTATGCAAACAGCACAGCACAAAGTTTAAATTGCATTTGAGTTGCAGTTTTAGACTAAACCATCTCACTGGCTTGGAATCGACTGTATTAATATTACTTTTATTTTATAAATATAAATTTTAATACATTTATTTATTCTGACTTTGAGAATAAGTGTCTGCTGCATACTGTTGCTTTTTATCCATATGTTTAAAGATGTGTACACTCACACACCACTCACACGCCTACATAAAGAACCCAGTGGTGGATTAAAGTAAAGGAGACACAAAGAGCCCATCGAATGTCAAAATCACATTTGTAATTCAGTTAGTACTTTCACTTCACTCAGGAAACAGCACACACAGAATTAATGTTAAGGTTACTGTAGTCTAAGGTTATAAAAAAAATTTGCATTATCTTAAAGTGAGTATCCACAATTACTTGCACACCTGGTACAGAGAGTAAACAAGATTGGTAAATTCGCTTAATAACACTTCAAAGTAAATTAAGTCTGAGGGGAAGAATCCTTTAATAAGAAATAATTATTTTAACAGCACCACATGTGACAAAAGTATTTGAAAGTTATCAGAAGCATTCTATATAAATGTTTACACAGATTTTTCTAAAGTTGAACAGTGTGTCTTTGGACTTTTAAACAGAAATCCCTGACTCCCTGTTTTACTTGGGTACATACTGTGTATGAGGTGACACAGGGTCTCTTAGTCATTTTTTAACATGGGAAATTCAAGACAGCATACAATTCAAATAATAGAAAAGTGTATTGAGCTTCAGGGAACGGATATTGAAAACTACTTACATAAAAATTCCCTTATCTACTAACAGAGCAATAATTTGAAATGTTTCAATCAAATGGAACTCTGACAAACATGTCTGCATGGGGACCCAAGTTTGTTTTGAACCCACACACTGAAGAGGATGGTGAAATAAAAGAAAAAACTCATCCCCAAAGATGACTGTTGGAGAACTGCCCACTGTTTAGTGTGGTGGAGGTTTTGTGAAGTTGTGAGTCTGTTTTTGCTGCAAAAACTATTGCATGGTATCATAGACTTCATGTAATACCAGGACCCTGGATGATCTGGAGAGATTTTGTAAAGAGAAATGACCTTAAATTCCCTGCTCTAATGGGAAAATCCATACCTCATTATGGCATCTTCAGATTGCTTTAAGACATTTTCTCCTTCTCTCCTCCATTGTCTGACTTTAAGTTCCTTCAATATTTTTTCTTAGAATTAATTATTGTTTAAACCCAAAGTGTGTTTTCTTTATAATAGGACAGAAGTGGAAGATATAGGTGGATTTAATTAGCTTTTTCAGGTTTCATTTTTAGCTTGTCGTTCATTATGCTGATTTAGTGGCTTGGATTGCATGGAATTAGATTAAAATGCCTCATACATTATACAGGCTACTCAGACACCAGGAGTTTGCATGTATAAAAATATATAGTTATATAATTGCTATAAACTAAACCAGTCAAATATTTAATGCAGCATAATTCCATTTATTTTGCTTTCAAATCTTTAAAGAGATTCTAAAGAGCACAGAAAGATAGGTGTTTATGCAGAAAAAATCCTATTCAAACGATCTGTGATGTCGTACTATTTGTCCTCTGACGGAACCTTTTTTAATGCATGCATGGCATTATGGACTCCATTTGGTACAAGGGTATTTCAGAGAAAAATCTATCTGCCTCTGCCAAGAAGCTGCATCACTGTTGTGGTTGGATCTTTTAGCAGACCAGTGAACCAAAAAAGAACATGTCCAAACTGACATAAAATGGTTCAGTGGTCACATAATTAATCTTTTTACATTGCCATCCCTGCTCTCTCAGAAGTGACTGGGACTCCAGCCAAACCTTTCCCTAAATTGCACATACTTAAATTTTAATAATTGTTCAGACCAATCACAACTTCAGAAGTCTGGTTCGATTATATGGAGGCATACGCATTGCCTCTTTAAATGCCAAAACAGACTAATCAGTAAATGGCAATACATCACAGAGAAGCATGGTTTGATAGGCTCCAACATCTCTTTGAATCTTAATATAGTGGTAACTCTCCTGATCAAAAGTCAAGGAAACAAGCTAAAAAATAAATGAATAAAAGAACAAGGTAGCTCAATTATATTGCCCTAAGTAACATCCAATGGAAGAGTAGAGTATTGAATGGTAAACAAAGACAGAATGGTAAACATAATGACTTTTTTGGATATGTGTTTTGTTTTAAGCATGGTACAATCAACAGTACAGTGTCCTGCTATTCTGAAATCTGTGCAGTTTATTTTAAATTAAGCAGAAAGACATTGATACCTGGTTTTGAAGAATGGTTCATTTGAAATGTATGCAAATAAGTACACATTTAACACTGCAGTCTATCGTATGAGTCAAGAAATTGCTGACTAATAATTCACTGCATTTTGCTCATTTTCATTAGTCACAGCGTCAGTCAGCCATTATCTGCTTAACCTGAATCCTCAAGTAGAATTAGCTGCCTAAGCTTTTTCCATTCTGATTAAAACGTCTATTTCTGACCAATATTTTTTTACCAATTTGTTTAACTTGCAAATAAAGATAGTCAATAGAGAAATTAACTAAACTAACTGACAAAAAAAAATTATGCAACCGGAAGTAAATGTCAGATAGCTGCGAAACTCGACAGATACATTAAGGAAAATAAGTATTTGATACACTGCTGATTTTGCAGGTTTTCCCACCTACAAAGAATGGAGAGGTCTGTAACGTAGGTACACTAACTGTGAAAGACAGAATCTAAAAAAAAAAAAAATCAGAAAATCACATTGTATGAGTGTTAAATAATTCATTTGAACCTTATGGCATTAAGTATGTGTTTGATCACCTACCAACCAGCAATAATTCTGGCTCTCCTTTCCTATTCTGCACTCATTACCTGTATTAACTGTACATGTTTGAACTTGTTACCTGTATAAATGACACCTTTTCACACTCTCTATTAAACACACCCCAACCTGTCCACCATGCCCCAGACCGGGGAAAAAACTGTAGACCTGCAGAGGGCTGGGATGGGTTACAGGACAATAGACCAGCAGCTTGGTGAGAAATCAAAAGCTGTTGGGGCAATTGTTAGAAAATGGAAGAAACACAGGTTGACTGTCAATCTTCCTTGGTCTGGGGTTCCATGCAAGATCTCACCATGTGGGGTAAGGATAATTCAGAGAAAGGCCAGGAATTATCCCAGAACTACACGGGAGGACCTGGCCAGTGACCTGAAGAGAGCTGGGACCACAGTCATGAAGATGACCATTAGTAACACACTGTGCTGTCATGGATTAAAATTCTGCAGGGCACGCAAGTGGTCAGATGAAACCAAAATCGAGCTTTTTGGTATGAACTCCACAAAGACAGATGAACTATAGTCTGTAACTGCAGAACTACAAAGTGCATCTTTATGATAAGTAGAATCTATTAATTGGACAATGTGTTCAGAAATGAGGTGTACCTGAGAAGTGATTGATGACTGTATGTCTGCAGAAAATATCCTGATATTTTATATTGTAAACTATGTAATTGGGACCGTCGAGTGTAAACAGTTTATAAATTGCACAATGACATTCATTGAGCCGCATGTTTACATCAGAAACGTATATATTGTGGTGTAATGTAGGTGATAAAATAATAAGACATACTGTAACAAACTTTGCACAATAAAAAAGTTTTAATCCACTCTTCTGTATTGAGGTCCCTGACTATTAAGGGACACATCTTATATTAATTTTTTATGTAAACTAAAATTGATCATTACTTTGACATATTATGCTCTTGCTATTTGCAGTGAAAGCTTTATTTGTCCATCTAAGGGAGCTTAAATAATTTGCTGAATATAAAAGGGAGCTAATTGGTCTGCATGGGCTCAGTTTCAACAATAATTCAGATTCCTCTTTTTAATTATTTATTATTAAAACTACTTCATTTTGCTTAAGGCTTTAGCTTTTAAAAGACAAGTAAAGAAACCCTTAGCTTATCTGTGCATTGACTAAACAGAAAATGAGTGAAACAAAACCCTGATGCTAGCTTATTTAAGTTGCCTAATGCCTGTCTTACAGGTGGCGCAGCTTCTAGCAAAGAGACCTATACAGGTTCTGCGGCACAGACACACACTCAGTGATCTAAATGGGAATTACCCATTTAAATGGATGAAGGTATTGTAAGACTCGCCCAGGTATGTGGACTGTTCTGTATGCATTCGTATTTGCATAACAACAGCTTAATGTAAATTAGTTTTGCTTTTGGGTATAGTTAGAGGAAACCTATACTAAAATATATGAATACAACGCAATGTGTAATTAAATTGTATAAGGGAAATACTTTCAGCCTGTCTGACAGATTGTGATTCTCATAATGGTTTAATGGTTAACCATGGTAGTAGGTCTGTTTTACTACAATGAAACACATTGCACTCATGCATTCTGCAACCTAAATAATTTGGATATGATATAAATATTTAATTTGCTACTTTCAAATTCAAGTGTCATTTGGTTAGTCATTTCAGTGGGCTTCCACTTATCTTCCAGTTTAACCGGTTATGTTCAGTCATATCAACAAGGAAGCCTTCTTCACCATGTCAGTTCATTACATTTATTTCTTACTAGGATTGCATCAGTAAACTACAAGTGTTATTTTTGAAAGACCAACAGGAGGTTTATTCTCCAGATAGCAGAACATTTCATTTCAGGTTATGATGTTTATATATTTTACCAGTGTTTTATTATATTATTTTGAGAAAATCTCTTTAACTGCAGATATTTAGGTTCCTCAATCATATTGAGCAGAAACAATGAATTAGCTATTTTTAATGTCCACCTTTCCAAAGAGTATTTGTTGCTGATTTGTACATCATTGTACCAATAACTCGCCTCCATCTGACATCACCTGTACTGTTTTTTGTTTGGCTCTTCCTTGATGGTTCCCTTACTAATGTAAGTACACTGCTCATGAATATAAAAAGGATCCCACAAGAACTTCTGTTCATCATCATTATTGCAGCACAGTTATTTGCAATCATCATTGCTTTCGAAGAGGCTCGGGATAAAGTTGTAAAACGGCAGAAGTGTTCAGTGTGTTCGTTTTTGTATAGTCCGCTTTATACATTCTTGCTACTGTACTACTCAAATCACCCTCTCAATACAACCTCTTGTTTAGAAAATGCAGTTAAGTTGTTTCTTGTCCATATTGCTAGGTTGTGGATTATTCCCTTCAAACTAAAACACTTTACACATTGCTTAAGCTTTCCCTTCTTCTCACATGGGAGAGAATCATCATATGAGGTGCCTTCAGCAGATTTTCTTATTTGTTTAGGCCAGATCTGTATCTATAAATCTCCAGATATGGCTGGAGGGGATGTAGTTTTCCTTAATGGTTCCGCAATGGTGCCCATATAGCTGCTGCTTATTCCTAAATCTGTACTGCTGATGAAGCCAGTGCTTGAAAGGAGAAATATAAAAAAAATTGAGTGAACTCTAATAATAAACTAAATACTGCTGATTATCACTCATATTCTCTACAATATTGTATTTGCTATTTTATTATATATACCATTGCCTTTTAATTGGCCCCATTGCCAATAGTGATGCTACTTCTCATGTTGCTATACATTTAACATAATCTTACTATCTTACCATTAATGCAGCACAGTGACTCAGTGGGTAGCACGGCCAACTTACAGCTAGAAGGTTCTAGGTTCAGTCTCAGGGTGGGTTCAGTTTCTTGTGGAGTTGGCATGTCCTCCCCGTCTTGAGATAACCTTGTGTATAGATGTAACTTTGTATGTGTCACTAAAATAACCACTGATGCTGACAACACACAATTCTTACCATTAATACTGGTGGCGAAATGGTGAGAGATTGCCCATGTAAGATATTTGACTCACATCGTACTCAGTTTTAATGAGTCACAAAAGACAATTATCTATTATTAAGGGTAGGCTCATAATTATGGCAAATCTTTGCTGCCATCTCTAACCCTCTGATTATATTACACTGCACTGTTTTATCACCGTACATGAATCTAATATGATAATGCTGAGCAATGAAACTAAATGGACTGGAAAATAAACGATCCCCTCTGGTGGTCAGTTCATCCCTCCTTAATCTCTGTTATCCTCCACTGCACATTATATCACTCACTTCTCCTCTCTAGTGTCTTAAGTTATGGCAAATGGTTTTCCTTTATTGCCAAGCAAAGCAAAGTACTTTCTTTTTGTTCAAAGATGGTTGTCATTCTCTGCCCTGTTGCATTATTTACATTAAACTCTCTCTCTCTTCGTGTGTGTGTGTGTGTGTGTGTGTGTGTGTGTGTGTGTGTGTGTGTGTGTGTGTGTGTGTGTGTGTGTGTGT
>JAUZSU010008602.1:0-11249 GCA_034780255.1 Parotocinclus maculicauda
CTCTCTGTCTGTCTCTCTCTCTCTCTCTCTCTCTGTCTCTCTCTCTGTCTCTCTCTGTCTCTCTCTCTCTCTCTGTCTCTCTCTCTCTGTCTCTCTCTCTCTCTCTCTGATAAACTGCCCTGCTTTTAAAAAAGAAAAGGTTTCAGTCTTTTAGCACCTCTATTGATTCTGCTCTTACTGAGCTCACAATGAGAAGAGATCACCCCCGGGCATTAACTGACCCACTGCCTGGGTTTCTCCATCACATTTTTACCCCGGAGGCTACTTCGGCTTAATGATGATTGCAAAACATGGTTGGCAGGAGCAGCTCTTTTTGTTTGCATTTTAATAAATCGTAAGTAGTTCATGAAATATAACCAGCTTGCCAGAAATCACTCTGTCGTGTTAAAAGTCGTTTTATCGTGGATTTCACTGGAAATGTTGAAATGGTTCTGCAGGAATATTGACCCATCGGGGCAGGACATATTCTCACGCTGGGCCATCAATTCACAGTGGGTACTGACCCGCTCCGAACAGCCTAGAACCTAGATCGTCCCAGAAAAGCTCTACGGGATAAAGATCAGGGAAGCAACGAAAACGTTTGATTAACATGGTCCATTGTGTGGAACAATTACTCAGACTGAGGTTGCCATGCCACCAGAACTTCCCCCTGAGAAAACTTATTAATATTTAATACGTTTATATATTAATATACTTAATATTTCTTATTGTATTTATTATATATATTATTGTCTTATATTTTATGGATTTTTATTTCTATAGTCCTTACTTTGTTATTATATTATATTATATTATATTATATTATATTATATTATTTTATATTATATTATATTATATTATATTATATTATATTATACAGCTAAAAAAAACTAAATTTAAACCAGATGTTACCATGTACTATAGATACTTTGCATATTGTGTTCTATTTTAGTTAATAATATTAATTAATTAATAATTAGATTCTCTTATATATCAAAGATTTATTTGTAATGCGTTTTATTATTATTTATCTAAGCCCGATCACAGTGACAAGGAAAATCACCAAAACGAACGTTAGGAAGAAGAAACCTTAGGCGCTTAAATGTAAGAATGAAACGAATTCAGGGTTAAATTCTGAAATTTATAGTAATTGTATAAATAAACCAAATAAATAAATAAAAAATATAATGATATGTCGAATTTAAAAAAATGTGAGATACTGGAAGGTTATGGTGTAGATCAACCTAATATTCTCTGAGATACGACAGTTTAAAAAAGTCTTAGAAACTTTTCCTTTATAGAAAATGTATAATGGGGCTCTATGGGCCAAAAAGTCTGACTTCCTGGACACAGATCCTCATATCTCGGAAACAAATGACTCAACTGATTAGATATTTTGTGATTTGATAGCAAAGGGGTATGTCTACTGTTTAAAGTTTAAATGGAGTTTCTAGGTCAAACTATAGCAGTTTTAGGAGATGGAGTTTGTCGAAATCAGAGAACTTTGTTTTCTGTCCATTTTCATAGAAGCAGTAATATTTTAATAATAAAATTGAATAACAATATTATTATTATTATAGTTAATAATAATAATAATAATAATATTAAAAATAATTAAATACAGAATATAAAAGTATAGCACAGTACAATATTTAAGAATAGTGTAAATTAATAAAATATTGAAATCAATTAAAACTATTTTCCACACACAAAGCCATTATCAGACTCTATAAAAAGATTTTATTTCCGATAATAATTATTACATTTTTAATAATTAATAATTAATAATTGTTATGTATGACGTTTGATCGTTTTTATCAAACATGTCCTCTCTTTTAATTTTTATATTGAGCTTTTTGGTATTTGAACTGTAAATTAACATAATTTAATACTTAATATTACTTATAAATAGTATTACTATTAATAATAAATATATACATTAAACATAATAATTCAAATGAATAAATACATAATAAATAAATTAACTTAAAGTAATATAATTAACTTAATACAAGTTATTTTATTAATAAAATAAAAAAAATAAAAAAGTAATAATATTATAAACAATATAAATAATAATAAATCATGATTCCTAATTAATTCTATAATATCTAGGCTGTAAGCAGGTCGGGTCTCGTTATGAGTTATGGTCCTCACGTGGTTGTTTTATAACGTTCAGGGAGTTTTGCCTTGCCGCTGTCGCCCTAGGCTTGCCTACTCTTAGGGCTGTGGATCTAAAGTTGCTTTGAGACGGCGTGTTGGTCCACCTTCGAGAAGGATCTCGGATGCTTTGACGTCTGAACATTGGATTCCCTCTCCTGTTGCCTGAGCAGCACGAGGTCCGGGCAGGACCCGGTCGCCCTGCCGGGGTTAAATAATAAAAGACGGTCGGCCGGGTGCCAGATCGATCAGCCTCCGTCTCCTCCATCCACACTGCTCTCATATTCAGATGGCAGAAGATCGATGGTGCAGCGTAGACGGAGACGGGGTGGAGACGAGATGAATGTCAAGTGGCCGTTAAATGGCAGAATTATGAGAAAATAAACACATCTATTCAGCTTCATAACAGTCCAATAGTCTGGCAGGGGGGCAGGTAATGGAGCGTGATTTATTTCGGATCTTCCTTCCTTTCTCTCGCTCGATCTGTCTGCATATCGATCTCGCTCGGTTCCATTAAAGAAGCTCACGGACGTTTGTCAGGATCGGGTCCTCCTGCAAATTCATGGCTCACTTACAATAACATGTACCGGGGATTTCAAATTAGCTCGACCTGCCGAACGGAATCGGGAGCATGATTTATTTTTCTATTTACTGGAGTGTTTTAAAACGTGAGAGTTTGGGATGGGACTGGGTGTCGGGTTAACTTCTTCTTATTTATGATGTAGACAGGATCCCGACTTTTCTCTTCACATTCCTGATTCAATAACAACAACTAAATTCTGAGTTTGTAGATCATGAGCAGCTCGGTCGGGTTTAAAATTCAAATCCGGACTTAACAGATCCATGATTGAAGCTCAGATCGGCCGGGGGCGGTGTTTAAGGAAAGAGGGCGAGTTTAAACACCGAAAATCAAACAGAAAATAAAGAGTTGCTGATGCTGTATAAGCGTCCCGTAACATTTCTGATCCCTAACATCAAAACCAGCTACAAGATCAATCACTTTATTTTGGTTTAAAATTAAAACTGATCTTTAGCGTCGTTGCTCTTCAGTCGAGCCGTGAACCCGTTAAGATCCCAAAACGTCTGATTTACTCTAATCACCTTAGAGCTTAAACCCAAATCCTCGTTTATAATTAAGCCTGACGAACCTCGGCTCGTTGGAAGGATCAGACTCATCGTTGATGGACTAATTAATAAATCCTCATCTAATCAATTTAAATTGAAACAAATCATTTGATAAAGTCGTTGTAGTTCGTTTATTTTTTTTTAGTAACGCTTGTCGGTCTTTTTACACTGAATTCATGCCGCATGTTTGGTGAAAACCAACGAAAATACACCATACCCTGCCGCGGTCATGGGCGGTACCGGGTACGTCCAAATTCGACAGGTAAAAATGAGCTGGAAGGTCACCTTCTAACAAGGAAATGACCAGAAACAGCTGAACAAACGAACAAAAAACATAAAAACAATAGCTTAAATAAAGGTAAGACGAAATTCCTTCAGTGCTCCAGTCCTAAATCTGATAAATATCCATGTCTGGACTTTCGGAATTCAGAATTCTCTCATTTTTGAGGGGCAGCAAACCTGCTAGGGACAGGTCCAAACGTATTGAGGGCTGGAATTAAAGCAATTTAGGTTCATTTAAATGCGATTAAAAGGTAAAATGCATAAATAAGGCCTTAATTGTTTGTTCCTCAAATGTTTTTACTCAAAAATCTACTGAGAAGGGAGAAAAAAATACAAATAAATCTTTATTTTTAATCTCTAGGGGACTATGTGGAATCAATACAAGGAAGGAGGAAGAAATAAAAATAAATGTTTATTTAAAAATAACATTTATTTAACCTACGATTAAATTAAAGTGAATTTGGAAAAAAAATTAAATTAACAGCAGAAACCGTTGGCTCTCCACCGGAGGGCGGAAAAAGCTGAAAAATAATTTTTTATTATTTTTTTTTATTTCAACCATTGGTGCTGCAGCGAATCGGAGAAATACCAAAAAAAAAAAAAATTATTTATTTATTTTTTATTATTATTAATTTTTTTTTTTTTTTTGGTTTGGTTTTTTTTTGTTTGTTTTCTTCAAATATGATCGTCGGCAGAAACAAGCAATAAAAAAAGTCTGGCCTAAAAAGCAGATTTTTTTTGTAGACACTGTACCTGTTCTCTCTCTCTCTCTCTCTCTCTCTGTCTGTGAATGGCGTTAAACATCACAGCTCGTTGCTCCTCTAAGAGAGTGTTTGTAAGCTTGTACATCTGTAGCTGCTTTGGTGGAGCAGCAGGAGGATCAGGTCGGTTAGTGCGGCACCTGAACCAGAGTGTGGCGTAATTGCGGCTGATCAGAGGTGATGGAATCCAGCAGAGCAGAGGCTGCATGAGGCCTGTAAAGTTCCTCCAGGACATTAAGTGCTTCTCTTAAACTGCTGCTCTTCATGATGTATTAAAGACCTCTATCAGAGAGAGAGAGAGACCCGGGGGGGATAAAGGCGCGACGCCGCTAAGTCCCCCACAGACCTGAGCTGCTGTTCGGAGATAAAAAAGTGTCGTTGATAGAAAGAGTGAGAAAGTGAAGAAAGATAAACGGACTGATGCTTTGTGAACAGAAGAGCAGGAGATTAGGACCGGCCATTCTGCTCCAACTGTCCACTCGTTATCTCTGTGTGTGTGTGTGTGTGTGTGTGTTGGATTGAGCTTCACAATCAGTTCCGCTAGGCTTAATGACCTCCTCCATCTGCAACCCAGCCCGACACACACACACACACATGTCTGTTTTTCTATCCATCTGAGGACCTCCCGTTGGTGTGACTCTGGCCGTAGATACGTTGCGCTACACCCACGCCTCCGCCCAACACTCGGGAACCAAAAGTGGGTTCGTTTGGCTCGTTTACTTTGTCGAATAAAGTTTTGTTTAGGTTGTCATATGTCCATATAAGGTAACAAATGTTCGGTGTTTCTGTCCATGTGGGGATTTTGTACACAAACTTCATAAGACAGTCATAATAAAACTTCACACATACACACACACACACACACACACACACACACACACACACACACACACACACACGTGTACACAGTCTGATATAAGGTCCGTGCCTTTGCTGCCGTAGGCAAAATTCTAAGCCCATCACAAACACACAGGTTGTTTTTCTATCCTTGTGAGGACTTTCTATTGATTTAAATGGTAGCAGGTTCATAAAGAGCGACACACATCTGATACAAACGTATAATTATAGCAGCTGTGGGTAAAAAACCGTGCCCAACAGTGGCCCTGGACCATTTGGGCCACAGTCCAGAACTATGAACGTAATTAAGAAGACAGGGTTACAGTCGGAATACAAAAAGACAGTTTATTTTATGGGGACCAGCACAATGTCCCCACAAAGTAACAAATGTAAGGTCATGTCTTACTTAATTTGCATATTTTTATAGTTGATAGTGGGTTATTTTAAAAAGTTTTTTTTCTGTTGTTTCAGATGTTGTTGTCGTTGTTGTTTTCTTTTTGGCGGGACATTGTGTGTCCCACCTGTGTGTGAGTGTGTGTGGGCAAGTACATATTAATTTAACGTCCCCATCAGGGTATAAATATAAATATAAATAAAAAAGTAAAAGATTTGCTTTAGGTTTCTACTGGAGGTTTAGAAAGAATAATAGAAATAAAGTCCCTACAATGATAGAAAAACAGACTTCATGTTCAGATGATTCACTGATTCAGATTTTTTCCATCCCAGATGATTCACTGATTCAAATTTTTTCCATCCCAGATGATTCACTGATTCAGATTTTCATGTCTAGATGATTCACTGATTCAGATTTTCTTCATGTCCAGATGATTCACTAATTTAGATTTTCTTCATCCCAGATGATTCACTGATTCAGATTTTCATGTCTAGATGACTCACTGATTCAGATGTTTTTCCATCCCAGATGATTCACTGATTCAGATTTTCTTCATGTCCAGATGATTCACTGAGTCCGATGTTTTTCCATCCCAGATGATTCACTGATTCAGATTTTTTCCATCCCAGATGATTCACTGATTTAGATTCTCTTTATCCCAGATGATTCACTGATTCACATTGAAAGCGAATCTGAAACAGGACCAAATGATTTGCTCAGCTGAGTAAATTTAAATGGAAGCCTGTAATGTTTAATATATTAGCTTCTACATTTGTTCTTTCATTCTCTTTTCTCATCACATTTCTCTTTTGCTGAAGTTGGCTTCATGCTGGGTTGCCAGATTGAATTAACATCCGGAACGCTTAATGTGAGTTGAAAGCTGTCTAGCTCGTTACGAATCAATCCACAACTAAAGCTGGCTGCTTCCGTGCGTGCGCCGTGTGGGATGTTTCCCTGTCTGGCAACCCGGCCCATGCATAACAAGTAGGTCAGTAACGGAGCAGGCCGAGCAGATGCACGTTGTTCTTTTTGCTTTATTTTCTCCAGCCCCGAGTCACCTTGTCCCCACATCTCATCCATCTTTGTAGGAGGCGCAGGGCAGACTCCGCCCATTCTCGTTCTGCCCCTCAATCCTTTTTCCCCTCCAACTCCATTTTCTCCTAGAACAAAAGCATTTTGGGGCAGCAGTTCTTCTTCTTTTGTCTTTTCTCCAAAACGTCAGCATCTTTTTTTCTTTCATCTTCCTCCACTTATCTTTCTCTTTTGTCTCTCTCTCTCTTTCTCTCTCTCTCTTTCTCTTTCTCTCTCTCTCTCTCTCTCTCTCTCTGTGCTTGGTACAGAAAATTGCATTTCTTCATCTACAGCAGAAACAAAGGGGAGGAAGAGGATGGGACGTTCCTCTCAGAGGAGACGAAGCTTTGATGTTTCTCCCCCTTGTCCTCTTTCCTCTCCAAATGGACTGCTCTCTCTCTCTCTTGCTCTCTCTCTCTCTCTCTTGCTCTTTCTCTCTCTTATTTTCTATCTCGTCCATTTAACTTCCTCTCTTTTTTTAATGCCTTTTTGGTTCTTATAGCCGAATCATCACTCTTCATTTACAGAATTCATCTTCAAGTTTGAAAACATGCTGATTAGTAAATATAAATCGTTTTTTAAATGTTTTATTTTGCCCCTAAACGTAGACGCTCCATTATGTCTGAAGGACTCAGCAGGACCGAGAAGGTTTTTAGATTACGAAGCAGAAAAAGAAGCATCGGACGCTTTTGGGACGAAAGTGTGTTCAGTGGTTATAGTTGTCATGGAAGCAAAGTTTCTTTTTCTGTCAGCGTCGGTGTGCAGGATAGCTTTTCTTTTCTAACCCAAGACGGACCAAAAAAGGTTCCCCAAAGGGTCCTGCCCAAAAAAAAGGTTTCCACAAAGTTCTGGCTTAAATCATGGTGCTCTAAAAGCTTTTTATTAAAGAAATGCTCCCCAAAAAGTCTTGGTCCAACACTGATACCCCCCAATAAAGGTTCCCCAAGGTTCCTGCCCAAATAATGATTAATTAAATAATGATTAATGATTAATCCAAAGATCTAACCCTAAAAGTGATGCCCAGGTCAGGTTTATCCAAAGATCTAACCCTAAGAGTGATGCCCAGGTCAGGTTTATCCAAAGATCTAACCCTAAAAGTGATGCCCATGTAAGGTTTATCCAAAGGTCTAACCCTAAAAGTGATGCCCAGGTCAGGTTTATCCAAAGATCTAACCCTAAAAGTGATGCCCAGGTAAGGTTTATCCAAATATCTAACCCTAAAAATGTTTCCCAGATAAGCTTCATCCAAAGATCTAACAATAAAAGTGATGCCCATGTAAGGTTTATCCAAAGGTCTAACCCTAAAAGTGATGCCCAGGTAAGGTTTATCCAAAGATCTAACCCTAAAAGTGATGCCCAGGTAAGCTTTATCCAAAGATCTAACCCTAAAAGTGATGCCCAGGTAAGCTTTATCCAAAGATCCAGCCTCAAGACATAGTGATGACTAGGAAAGGTTCCCCATAGGTCCTATAGTAGTGCCCAGGAAAAGCTCCCCAAAGGGTCATCCCTAAAAGTCGTGCCCAATTCCCACCCAAATGATGATGATATCCTCAACAGTGAAGCTCAGGAAAGATGCTCCACAGGTCTAATGATGCCCAAAAATGGTTCACCAAAATATCCAGCACCAACAGTGATGCCAAAATTCCCCAAAATTATTTTTTTAACAAGGTTTACCAAGGGTTCTACCAATAAAGATCCCAACGAAAGGTTTATCAAAAGCTAAAACACCGAACAGTGATACCCCAAAAAACTTCCCCAAAGACTTAGGCTCAATAGCAATGCCCAGAAAAGGTTCCCCAAAGGTTCTGCCCCAACAGGGATTGAAAGGGAAGGTACTTCATAGGTCCTGCCCCAATATTAAGGTCCCAAAGGTTCTGCCCCAACAGTGATGCCGAAATAAGATTCCCAAAAACAGCTACCAAAAGCTCCATTTATGCCCAGAAATGGTTCACCAAACCATCCAACCCCAACAGTGATGCACAAAGTACACATTTTGGGGTATTCCCTAATTTTTGTGAACACTATACTTTCCCCAATGGTCCATCGTTAATAGTGACGCCTAAGAAAGGTTCCCTAAGGATCCTGCCCCAAAATTGATGCCCAAAAAGTTTCCCCAAGGGTTCTTCCCTAATAGAGGACGATTTACGAACCCCAATAGTGATGCCCAGGAATGTTACCCATAGGTCCTAGCTCAGTAATTACGCCCAGGATAAGCTTCCCAAAGGTCCGCCCCCAACAGGTAAGATTCCCAGGTGATCCAGCTACAACAGCGATGCCCAGGAAAGGTTCTCCATAGAAGGTTCAGAAAAAAGTCCTGTCCCAATAATTATTATTATTATTTAATTTCTGGGATTTTGCCATTTAATATTTTTATAATCTATAATCTGTGGTTAACTTTCACACTAAAAACGATTATTATTGTTACCACTTTTTAAAATAATGTACTAGTAAATAGTGACAGGAAATAAACTGGCTGCTTATTTCAGCTGCTCCTGGACGCGTTTTGTACACTATTATTATCCGTGGACATTTTTTTGTTCCTCTTTTATGTTTTATCTTGGCTCTGTGGTAAATGAGGGCTCGCCCCCAATTTAGCTTCTCAGAGATAAAGATAGCGAAAATGAAATTACAGCTCAAAACTATTTAGCAGATAAAGTGCAGGAGGCGGAGTCGAGCCGCGGGATAACGGCGAGCTTTTGGACTCCGGCGCCGTCTGACTCTGGTTCTTCTTAACCTTCGGTGACAGCGCGGGTCAGATCAACGTTTGCTCAGGTCTGATTATATGCAGGCTGCATCTTAGGAAGGAACGCCAGCAGAATCCTTAATAGCGGCGGATAGATTGAAGCCGTAAATATTTGCACGGAGTGATTTTGGAGGATCTGGTTTTATTCACCGTTTTAAAAAAATCTAACAAACGTGCCATTTGCTCCAGTTTGAGCCTTGACCTGGTTTAAGCCTGTGTGGAATTTGTATGTTCTCCCGGTGACCTTTGCTTCCAGAACGCACCTGGTTCCCTCCACCTCTGTCTTACTGAGGTCCCCAAGTGCCGTGGTTCCCAATCTGGGGCCCGGAGCACCAGTCATCATAGGGGGTCGTCCTGAATCTCTTCTTTATAAACTTTAGAGACTTTCCTTGCCACTGTTACCCTAGGCTTGCTCAATTTAGAATTGGCTCCAGATATGAGAAGATGATATACAGTTGTGAAACTGCTTCGAGAAAATGCTACACTGTAAAACGTGCCGTAAAAATAAAAATAAAATGATGTTGAGAAAACTTGTAACCACTTGCTATATATGGTTGCTGGGCAGTTGCTATGGTGGTTGTTATGTGGTTGCTGTGGTACTCCATGTGTAGCCCTGATATCTGTATCAGATTTATATCTGTCTCAGATTTATATTTATCTCATTTATATCTGTCTTATATTTATATTCATCTCATATTTATATTTATCTCATATTTATATCTGTCTCATATTTATATTTATCTCATATTTATATTTATCTCATATTTATATCTTTCTCTTATTTATATTTATCTCATATTTACATCTGTCTCTTATTTATATCTGTCTCATATTTATATTTATCTCATATTTATATCTGTCTCATATTTATATTTATCTCATATTTATATTTATCTCATTTATATCTGTCTTATATTTATATTCATCTCATATTTATATTTATCTCATATTTATATTTATCTCATATTTATATCTTTCTCATATTTATATTTATCTCATATTTATATCTGTCTCTTATTTATATCTGTCTCATATTTATATTTATCTCTTATTTATATCTGTCTCATATTTATATTTATCTCATATTTATATCTATCTCATTAATATTTATCTCATATTTAGATTGATCTCATATTTATATCTATCTCATATTTATATCTATCTCATATTTATATCTGTCTCATATTTAGATTTATCTCTTATTTATATTTATCTCATATTTATATCGGTCTCATATTTATATCTGTCTCATATTTATATTTATCTCATATTTATATCTATCTCAGATTTATATTTATCTCATTTATATTTATCTCATATTTATATTTATCTCATATTTATATCTATTTTATATTTATCTCATATTTAGATTTATCTCATATTTATATCGGTCTCATATTTATATTTATCTCATATTTATATCTGTCTCATATTTATATTTATCTCATATTTATATTACAGATCTGTGATAAGGAGTGGCATTATTATGTCATTAACGTCGAGTTTCCCGTGGTGATGCTTTACGTTGACGGCGTGACCTACGAACCCTACTTGGTGACAGATGATTGGCCGATTCATGCTTCTCAGATCGATGTACAACTCACCGTCGGAGCCTGCTGGCAAGGTGAGTGGGTGGAGTCTAAGTGAGTCTGAGTGTGTCTAAGAGTAGTCAGTAGTGATACCCAGGAACGTTCCCCATTGACCCTAGGTCAGTAGTGATACCCAGGAACGTTCCCCATTGACTCTAGGTCAGTAGTGATGCTCAGGAATGTTCTCCATGGACCCTAGGTCAGTAGTGATACCCAGGAACGTTCCCCATTGACCCTAGGTCAGTAGTGATACCCAGGAAGGTTCTCCATGGACCCTAGGTCAGTAGTGATGCCCAGGTATGTTCTCC
>JAUZSU010008613.1:0-11249 GCA_034780255.1 Parotocinclus maculicauda
ATTTGGAATAAGGCTGTAACGTAACAAAATGTGGAAAAAGCGAAGCGCTGTGAATACTTTCCGGATGCACTGTAAATCACATTTATTTTTGCATTTAGTCATTTGCTGGTACAACCTTACAATCCAAATGGGGGTTAAGGGCCTTGCACAAAAAAACTTAAAAGTGTCAGCTTTGCAGTGGGATTTGAATAAAATATTTTAAAGTATTAAAATAAAAAAATAAAAAAACAACTAAAACTGTATGCAAACGGTAACAAAATGCATTGTACTTCTGTCACTGTGCTTGTGAAAATCACAAAGTACAAACACAGCTGCTTCATTTACCAAATCAGAAAAAAATCTATTTTAAATCCTGCCAACGCAGTCTAATCAATGGTGCATAATGGACAGCATGTTTTTGTAAGTGACTGCATGAGTCAAGTGAGAGAACTGACATGTGCAATGTCATTTTCACCCGACTGAATCCATTTAGCTATAAAGAAATCTTTAAGCTATCACAGTAGAGCCAATAGCTGATTACTCTTGACCATATGTGTCCTCATTAACAATCACATCACTGTACAAGCATACAATAAAAACGATTTACTACAGAGTATATGTTGATTAAAAAATACATTTGTAAATTAAAAGACGTTAAATGCTCAGTTTTTATTCTGGATTTCATTCATTATGATGAGCATTTAAGGTTGTGATAGTATATTGGGTCTATAAAAGGTATTACATTAAACATGGGCATAGAGGGTCATATTTTTGATATGTGTAAATAATACTAAGATTATCATTTCTATTTCTAGTTATTGCACTAGAAACTTAGTGTATGAAATATTGTACAATAAATACAGTTCACATCAGGTCTCTTGGTGCAGCAGTCAAGGCCCTGGGTTTAGGCCCCCCTGGTCACCTCAGAAATCCCATGCATAGACAGTTGGCTGTGTCTGCGGGTTTGGAGTCCACTGGGGAAACATTACCATTGCAATAGCAACCCGAATATCATCCAAGGCACGATTATGTGGGTGTTATGTATCCCTACATTGACCATAGTGGCAAAGCAGTTCGGTTACTGGATAATTGACCAGAAGGTCCAGGGTTCATACTACACACTTCTGCCAACTAAACTACTTCTGCTAAATGACTAAATGTAAATGTATTATCCAGAAAGAGGCACGGGAGCCCCTACTGCTGTGACCAGGGAAAATGTAGTGCAAAAAAAGCCCACACCATATATAAATTACAATGAACTTAATGACTGTTTAGTATATCTTGTGCATCAGGAGCCAAATTCCCTTTGAAATTAGAAAATGAAACTAAAGTGTAATTCATAATCAGGCAATGACTTTAAAATCTCTACATGTTTGAAAAGATGTATACAACAACTGGAGCTGTAATTAACCCAACTGGAAAATGAAGGTTTACAGAACAATTTGGGCCACCAGTCTATAATTAAATGCCACCTCCTTGCACCCTCCAAACCATTATGCTTTTTGTTTTATTTAAACACAAACGTAAGTGCTTAGAGTTTACTACACGCTACTGGGACAACCACACAAAGTCGGTTCAGCATAAAAAGAAGGATGTTTATACAGCAAAAAACCCAATACCTGATGCTGATAAATATGTAGGAGGGTTTACCTGTGTTTAGTAGGAGTTACATTCTGAAAGGCAAATAATATAGTTATTATTGATTATTAGTATTACTAGAGTATTGCTGACATACTGATATATTGATAATGAACATAGTCAAACATAAAAGTTCAACAGAGAGATTCTTTATTTCTTTAATAAGGGTGAAATAAAAGACAAAAGAACAATCATAGAAGATGCCATTGTGAATAAAACTGTGTTTGACACACACTAAGATCCTCGTTAACATCCTATACCTTAATGAAACATCAAGCACATTGTGAATTTCATCAAGTAAGTTGCAGACGGAGGACAGAAGTGAGTTGCTAGTTCTCCGTTACACTGCTTGTGAAGTTGCACGACTCTAACTACCTTGATAACCTGCAGCCTTCTCAGCACTGACCCCAATGATTTTCCCATCAAGACTGACTTGATGTACTGCTCCATCTGCACCCAATCACTCTGCAAAATCGATCGCTCACAAATGAACCTTCCCGAGTGTGGAACACGAGCAGTAATTCAAAAGAGAAGTGCGCTGATTGGAACTAATGTTATGAGTTCTGGGTGTTCACATGCTAACAAAACAAAGTGCTAACAATGGCAGTTTGGCAGCCACGTGCAGAAAACCATCAGCATACAGCTGAATATGTTTGATTCTAGTCCGCAGAACTGAATGATCCCATTTAATAGTTTTTGGGTATGAAGCAGAACTACAGAATGGAGCTCCTGCAAAAAGTCATTGAAGGGGGTATGGAAAGTGAATGAATGTGTGACATATATTTAAAATGATGCCATTTTAAATTATATTTTTATTACATTCATTAAATTTGAAATACATTGCATTTTTATTATATTAATGAGGAATATTTTTTTATTTGATTGTATTAAACAAATTATCACATTAGAACATTTATCATATATTTGAGAAAACATTTTGCACTTACAACTTAATTCCAATTCCAAGTTAGGACATGTGTGTATTTATGTGTAAAACATAAATAAAAACAAAATACAATGATTTGCAAATTCTTTTCAATCCATATTCGGTTGAAATACAAAAACAAAATATGTTCAAAAGGATATCCAGCTTATTATGACTTTGATACCTACAACACGATCCCAAAAAGTTGGGACAGGGGCAACAAAAACACCTGTTTAGTACATTCCACAGGTTAATTAGAAATAGGTCACGATTGGATATAAAGAAAGGCTCGGTCATTCACAAGCAAGGATGGAGCGAGGTTCACCACTTTGTGAACAACTGCAAGAGCAAATAGTTTAAGAACAACATTTCTCATTGTGTGATTTCAAAGATTTTAGGGATTTTATCATCAACAGTCCATAATATTATCAAAAGATTCAGAGAATCTGGAAAGTAAGCAGCAAAGCCAAACATTGAATGTTGAATGGCAACACTGAATGCTGTATCATTGTATCATCTGAATCATTCTGTAATGGCTATTATTACATGGGCTCAGGAACACTTCAAAAACCATTGTCAGTGAACACAGTTTGTTGCTCCATCTACAAGTGCAAGTTAAAACTCTACCATGCAAAGCAGAAGTCATATATAAACAACACTCTAAAACGCTGCAGGTTTCTCTGGTCCCGAGCTAATCTAAGATGGACTGATGCAAAGTGGAAAAGTGTCCTGTGTTCTGACAAGTCCACATTTTTAATTGTTTTTAGTTATCATGGACGTTGTGTCTTCAGGGTGATGGGGAAACATGGACGTCCCTGCTTACTTCAGCAAGACAATGCCAAGCCACATTCTGCACATGTTACAACAGCGTGACTTCGTAGTAAAAAAGTGTTGGCCAACTAGCTTTGCCTGCCTGCAGTCCAAACCTGAAAATGCATGGCACATTATAAAGCGCAAAATAAGATAACGGAGACCCCAGACTTTAGAGCAACTGAAGTTGTACATCAAGCAAGAATGGGAAAGAATTCCACATACAAAGCCTCATTAGTTAGTGTTCTCAGTTGCCAAGTGTTTTTTTGAGTGTTGTTAAAAGGAAAATTGATGTTACACAGTATTAAACATACACTTATCCCTACTCTTTTGGAACATGTTGCAAGCATCACATTCAAAATAAGTGAATATTTGCAAAAAACAATAAAGCTTATTCGTTTGAACATTAAATATCTTGTCTTTGAAGTGTATTCAATTGTATTGTTGATTTGCAAATCATCGTATTCTATTTTTGTTTATGTTTTACACAACATCCCAACTTCACTGGAATTGGGGTTGTACAGTATAAAAGCTGCATCTCTAATTTGATATTAAATTAATAATCTGTCACTTACTTTAATTAATTGTGCTGTAATACTGTATAAGACTGTATGTTGTAACGTACTCATTTAAAATAATACAAGAAATAAACTACATTGAAGCGTAACATAGTATTGGAACTTTATTTTGTTATTTGTCTAACCCTGACCTCTGCTGTTAAAGTGTGACCATTACATTTTTCTCTGAGTTTATTATAATGGAAATTACTTTGCCTCTGTGAACAGACATTCGCGTGTAGATATACATTTAACTAGCTCTTGCTCTATACTGAGTTCTTTAAAGTTTTAAAACATTATTCCACTAACTGGCTACACAACTCAGTAAGAGAATATTGTTACCTTATAAAAACACTGTGTGTTTCTTACATTTACAATGGCTTTCATTGCAGACAGTATTAACCAGAGATATTTATTGTTTTGTCTGGTGAACGTAATGTTATTTGTTAATAAACATCCATTCATGAATTTTAATCCTGCAACACATTCCAAAAAAAAGGAAACGGGCATGTTTTGGTGATTAAGTGTTTCAGGTGTAATTTCTCTATTGAAGAAAGGTCAGGACTGCAAGCAGGCCAGTCCAGTTCTCATACACTATTCTTCCACAGCCATACTGTTGTAATTTGTGAAACGTGGTTTTGCATTGCTTGTTAAAAAATAGTTTGGGCATCCCTGGAAAAGATGACGTTTTAAAGGTTGTATAGCTTGCTTAATGTAATTCTCTCCATTAATGCTTCCATCACATAAGTTTAAATATCACTCGCCAAGGACATTGGCACAGCCCCACACCATCACAGCCCAAACTTTGGATTTAACAATGACAAATTAAAATGTTGTGTTGCAGTTAGTCAGCACCGAGCTCATAAGATTTATTTCGATTGTATATCTGTTTTAAAAAGAGACTGACGTACTTTTACGCTGAGCTATATCACATGAGCTGTTTACATGCTTTATTACGTACTGCATATCAAATAGGAAGCCATCTTGTCTCAACCTTATCATAAAATATCCTAATATTTTACAGTGACATAACAAATGACTTTATTTAGCTGAAATGTAAAAACTAAAAGTGTGCCTATTAAAAGCCAGGAGTAGGGTAGAGGACAGGTTGCTTACACTTTTTGGCCATTCTTAACAATGGCAAGGAGTTCAATTCTGTATAAACAGAATATTAATGGGTATTTGTGCTTATTTGTGCATTCAGATATTGACATGGACACCTGGTTGACGTGTGTGGTATCTTGTCATCCTTCTTATGAATCCTGTTCAGTGTTGAAAGATCTCAGAGCTGTTTGTGTGCTAGTAAACTATTCAAAATGTCTGTCTCCTTATTTTGATTATGAATCTGTGCACTCCTATTTGAATCCCTCAAACTAGTGATTGGATTGATTGCTGCGATCATTTCACTTGCAAGTATATTGTGTGCATTTTTTCTAGCACTTCTAACATTACAGAGTTCCGTTGTGTTTTCTTCTTTTTTTTTTCTTTCTCACTCATTTGTGTTCACTTTTTTAATTCTTGCCTGCTATCATTGTGAGAGTTCTTGGGCCTGTCATCATTTCCCTTGAGGTCTCTTTGTTTTGTGTCATTGAATCCCCTTACACTACAGTCTGTGCTTGAGGTCATTGCAACATGCAAAACCTCTTGACATTAAATAACATGGCTCTAGTATTAGTGAAGTGGAAGCCGGTGATCACAGTTTGGAGGCCACTGACAATAAAGAAATACTAACGTCTACCACTGAAGTCATCTTTTCCTCTACTAAAGGTCATGCTGCTTTCACGTGCTTCATGAGCATTCAGATGGAACTCCTTCCTAGTCCCAATTAGAACTGGAGCTTTGCAAACCAGTTTGGATACCTACATTTATGACGTGCTACTGACCTTTTCATTGTGGCAAAGAAAAGCATGGCTTCAAATGTCAATTGAAGGCAATTAATTTTTTGAAATGCTTCTTACTTTTAGTTAACATCAGTTAACTAAACACCAGGTAGGCCGTGAACACAGGCTTACCTGTGAAGGAAAGATTAAGGACCAGTTAATGGTAACAGTTAACTTACAACGCCTCCAAGTCATCATTTTATGGAAAATGGAACCTGAGTAACAAGAATGATCATCAGAAAATTGGAATTGCCTCCATAAGTTCCCACATGTGACACTTTATAGCTGGGAACTCATAATCTTCTAGAGTACCAGGAGGCAGCACAAGACCACATCAAGAGCTGGAGTATGGATCTCCAAGCAGCATGGCTATCAGTAGGTCACTCACGACATCATGGCAATCAGAGACTTCTTACCCTGTTTGAGTGAGAAGGTTACATTTCAGAGCCCTACGTTATGTAATCTATTATAGTCCATCACAGGGAAGAGAGAGAAAAAAGAGAGATTTGTACTCTGTCTGAGTGCATTTAATATTTTCTTATTTGTGATTGCTTCTGTTGGCTGAATATACATTTTCCCAGTAATTAATTTTAATGGGCTGTGAAAAGTAATGGAATGATTACTCGTATGAGTAAAAAGGTGCAGATCAAATCCTAATGGCATGGGGTGAATGGCAAAAAGTAGAGAGCTAATTACATTTTCAGACTGACTCTCAGAATTAAACCCTTTTTGCTTAATAATTAAAATTAGTCTTGTTACTGGTGAATGCTTGAATTCGCTAAATGTGTATTTAAAAAAACATCCAATCCCTGCAACAACAATCCTAGAATATATGCTCTCTTTTTATATTATTATATATGCTTATGTTATTTATTCATTTTCACTATTGTCTTATATACTGTGTCTAATATATATTCTTCAGAATATTAGATTCACTCTAAAATATTAATCTGACAATATTCATCTAGTAGTATTTAATTAGTTTCATTCTTACATATAACATACAAGGTAATGAGGTTGAGTGATTGTAATTAGTACAATGTATTGTAAAAGCTATACCTCTAAGTTATATGTCAGCATCATCAGCACACAGGGAAAACATTATTATCGCAAAATCTGCAAAATATAAAATAAGTGCATAACTAAATCTGCATTTTCTGACAGAAATACGATGTGTCAATTTTAGATAATCAATAACCACACTTCCTAATACTAGTCAATATCTTATTATCAATTTTTAAATGTTAATCTTTTGAAAATCATACATTTACTACATACCACTTTTTACGCAATCCATGCTGTCTTAATCTCACAAATGTGTGGAAGAATAAAACGTGTAAGGGATTACAAGGACAAATTTGCATGCTTAATCAACAATCCTGTTTTTTAGGAGATAAAAACAGGATTCCCATTTTTTAATATGTCTGCCAATTTGTTGAGGTTTAGTGACAGCAAAGATTTTTTATTTTATTTTATTTGTATTTTTTCGTTTTAATTAGCATTTCCCTGCCTGGCCTCCTCAGACACATCCACTTTGGTGAGCTGTGTGACACCTGACCAGGACTGAAGGCAGCACCAGTACTACAACTCAGGTGCCACAGTAATGGGTTTGAAAGTTTTCTCTATGATACTAAGTGCACTTCATAATTTACTAAAGTAAATCATTTTTACAAGAGCTAAATTTAATTTATACCAGGGAGCTGATGCATAAATTGGCTATAATTCATTATGGGATACACATACACTCATTTAAACACTAGGACATAGATAAAGATAAGAACTGATCTAATGTGTGTCAAAGAAATTGAGAAAAACTGTATATGAAAAAAACAGGTGCTTTATAGATCATGGTGACTCTTCACACATGTAGGCTATACTCACACACACACACACACACACACACACACACTATGGATCCTTTGAACTCTCCTGCTGCTTACTCCAAGATGACACTGCAAATAGGAGCCTCCATTGAGCTCAATGTGTATCCATGACAACTAGTCACAGGTTACCTTAAGACATGACACCCTCCACTGACATGAACTTCAACATTTTGGACCTGATAAAACATTAACAACTCCCTGTTAGGCTAGGCTATACTATTGTCTTTGGAGGCAAAATATGTATAGTTCTACAGCCCATATGTCCAATTTTCAGCCTGTGTTAATTAAGTTAAATTATGGTAAGGTAAGTCATAAAGATTATTTAACAGAGGTGTGTCAGGCCCCTCTACCCTTTCAGAGAAGGGGTAACAAATAGGTGTATGTGAAATCTTATATAAATATTTATTTATATAAGATATAAAATAAAGGCAAAAACCAATACAAAATGCTTCTGCATTTCCCCCGGTTGCTCTATAACAAGATATCTTACTGACAGTGCTACTTACCAAAACTGCTAATTAGAATGCTCCTGTCTATGTCCTGGTGCCCCTTCTGATAACATTCTGAAGGGTTTAGCTATCTAACCTCTGTGACAAAGTAAGAACCTTGCAACAATTCAGACCATTAGACCATTTCCTGGCAAATGTGTGGAGGATGAACTTCAAATAAGGTGAATTTACTCCATGTTTTGGCTGTCTTGACATACTGTGTACATAAGAAATGAGTGATGGTGTTTTGTTGAATAGTTTTTTTTAGATGTGTTACATAGAAAACTTTGTGCTCTTTTGAAAATGCCACTTTTGTAATTTGTGGTTGCATTTGTGGGCTGCTGATCTGTATTTTGAAATCCATACAAAATACACTGCTCATAAGGCTAGAGCTAACCATTAATCCTTATAACAGAAGAATATTCAATGGGTGTACATCTAACTAGTATTTACAAACATAGTGCTCAACAAAGTGGTCCTTTGGAAAAAGTTGAGACCATGCTGCCCATATCTATGCATGTTTCTAGCCAGGTGATGACAGACGATACAAATATGATCAGCACCCCACCATGGTTTTCAGTCATAGCTCCCATCTTCTGTTCTGACAATGAAACTATGAAAATGCACAGCTCCTGCTGGTCTTATTGGGCATTCACCTGGTTTCTAGCCATCAGCACAGCAGTATGCATCTGTGATGAAGCATACTTTCAACTGATGGAGATGTTGCTAACAGTCACAGGTGTAATGCCTAAGCCAAAAGGAATCCTAGAATTCAACAGTCTATAGATCAGAGAACAATACAAAACACATTTAGTTGAACTGTTTTGGGTTTTGAGCTAACCAATGCCATACAAATAGCAAACATATGTACCTACATTGTGTAAATTCAAATTCAAGCAAACATACACATCCAAGTCAGAAAACAGTTGGGAGAGTATGCAAAATATAAATTGTAAAAAAAAAAATAGCCCTAGGCTTGCTCAATTTGGGATTGGCCTTTTAAAATTATATAATATTGTAAAGCTGCTTTGAGACAATGTGCCATTGTAAAAAGCGCTATATAAATAAATGTAGCTTTGACTTTGATTCCCACTATTTGCCTTGTGTGGCCCAGCAGGTTCCTGCAACCCTGAATTATAAAGAAATTAAATTAATGAAATGCTTTAGTTTCTTTCATTAGAAGTTGGTTACCATGGCAGTCCACAATCTTTGGTACATGAAAGTAACAAAAAATTACTGGCAAAGCATAGTATTAGACAAATAGTTTGGAAATCTTGGAAATCATGTTGAAATCAAAATCTTGCCATATTCAATACATTATACAAAGGATACATGATATTAAGTTCCCTGCCCTTTACAGACATCCAATAGTATTGGTACAGAGATACTCCAAAAGAATGCAATGGAGAAAGGCAAACCATAACTGGTTTAATTAAACACTACTCATTACAAGAACTGTAAAATGTAAATTGTAAAAAAAATACAAAAATTAATAAAAATAAACAAATAAATGGTATAAACCTGAGATATTTCATGTCGTACCTGGTCAACTTGCCTTGTCTTAATGGACACATGACCTGTCAGTGTCACGGATGTGAAAATTCTCAAATATGACGTTGACGGACAAGCAAAATTTTGAAATGGAAGACCCGATACAGACAACCGCTACTGATGCACCTCTTAAAGATGTGTTTGCTGGAAGAATGCGACAATATAACACCCGAAGCACTTCTTTGCTTGGTATCCTCAGTAGATTTTTGTGCTGTCTTGTGAGAAGGAATGGCAACATTACAATGTGGTAAATTATTTACTGTACCAACTTTGTTTGAAAGGCCTGAAATGCAAGAATGGATGTATATAAAGAAATGAAATGCTGACCAGACAAAACATAAAATATTTCATGTTTATACTGTCTGCAAATGAAATACAAGCTAATTCAAGAAATTCATTTCATTTTTATTTTTTATTTTCCATACTTTTTCAACATTTTCTGGTTGTACAATAGCTGTGTAACATTTTAAATCATATGTGGCCATGCCTCTGGTAGTTTCTCTCTGAGATTCCACCCATAAGAGAATGAGAATGAAACATTATTCATCTCTCTATACAAAATATTTGGAATACTCCACATAATCCATCCTTAGGACAAAAGAATGTAAGTATGCCTTCATATACCACAGCTCTGATCCTGCTTGTCAGCCGTGAATAACCAATAAATGGGGGTACATATTAGCAATCTGATGGCAACTGTACTCCAATTAAGTGCTGGATTTAAGAATTGATTTTGTTCACAATGTAGCAGGGCAAGACCCTGTTAAAGAAGTTAAACATGTATAGGTCATAATCCTGCCCACCTCTAATTATCATCTTATGCATCTGAATAAAATATTGAAATATTTATTTGGCAAATGTCCATCCATGTTTACACTGGCACCAGGAAAACTACAAAGCCATTCTGAGTTTTGGTACCTACTATATTTGTTGCAACATCAAAGCTATACACACTTCATTCATTGTAGACAGTTGCCTTCAATCACTGACTTTCTCAAGCAAGCCAACACAGCTCATTAGGAATAATCTCCTTGGCTGGCAATGCGCTTCATGAGAACAAACATCTACCTACTCTAGCATTGCCAATTTCAGTGGCATGTTGGATTGTTTCCTAGATTGTTTAGTGTAATTTTAACGGTCACCCTTTACATTACATTTACTGAGAGCAAGCTAGTGCGTAGGCAGGGAAGAACATTGAAATTGTAGTATGCTGCATTGACACTGGTATTTGTGGACTCTCCAGCTTGCTACATTAAGTAATTAAGATTAGTTTGTATATACTATGATTGGTATAGTTTGCAGATGATCAGATAAATGTATTATTGCGTCTCATCTTGTGTGCCTTGTGTGTTTACACCCCCCCCCTTCTCTCTCTCTTTCTGACACACAAACACATAGGCACTTTCACACCCAGAGCTTTGGAAGTGTCAATTAAAGTTTACAATTGTTTCTTCTCTCCAGAGAGGAACATCACTGTGCTTTAGAGAGAGAGCCCACAATAAGAAAGCAGTTTGCACACCACCAAGCTATTGCCCTTT
>JAUZSU010008624.1:0-11248 GCA_034780255.1 Parotocinclus maculicauda
TTCGGTACTTTAGGATTTGGTCCGAATAAGCGGCTGGTCCCATTACCCGGTGGTCCAATTAACCGGAATCGACTGTATTTCAAAATCTTACAAGAACAGCTGGATAATCTGATTCTGTCCATGCCCCATCACTGTCAGTGTGATTTGACACTCTTGGGTGATCATACACCCTACCGGAACAGTCAACATGGGGCACTCTGGGGCAGTTTGACTTACTTTTGGTAACCCCATAAATATATCACTTACTACTCATTCACTATTATTGAGTTTGCATCTCATTTGTGTAATCAAACAACTTTCTTTGACTCTTTTTTGATCTTTTTTAATAAAATAAATTCAAATGCTTCTTTTTTGAGTCACTTCATATTCATTTTGAAATATCCCCTCATTTCTGTGAGCAGCGTATTGAAACTTTGTTCTCTAATGTTTGAGTCATATAGTACTAGAGTTTTGTGATCTAGTGCTGTTAGTTCATTGCATTTGATATACATGCTGTCTAATCTCATGGACTCTCTTTTCTTTTTCAGGAAAGAACCTCTACACCAATGAGTACGTTGCTATCAAATTGGTAAGTGTGTAATTTCAATTCTATTCTCACATTCCAACTATGGTGCATGGTAACACTGATCAAACATAAGTTTGTGTTGTGACTGTGTAGCCATAAACAGAAAAACAGACAAACCAGACAAAAAGCCCTGCCCAGCTGTGTCGAATTATATCATTGGATGCTGCCGTCTCCACTTTCAGCTTGCGTTTCTTAAAAGCCACACTGGTGTGCTCTGATGCTAGCCTGCTAATTACACACTATAGCAAAGATACATAAACCATGTAACCAGATGACCTGTTCATTTAAATGGCTTTGAATGTGGTTTTGTGAATTTGTGTGATTTAAAGTAGCTTTAATTGCAATTTTATTTTATTCTTAGCTGAATAAGTGAATAAATTATTTAAAGGTTTTCAAAGCTATTGGACCTAGCGTGCTATTTACAGCGATTGTAACGTTACATCCTGAAAATGTAATTTTTCTAGGTGAAAAATGCATTGGGGTGAAATAAGAAAAGGTTAATAATATACTAGGTTTGGATGAGTGATCAGAGTAACCGTTGTAATTTTGCTCATGTACATTTCGACATGTTCCAGTTCACACTGTGGCCTAATTGCCCCCCAAAATTACCCTTCAATCTGACATCAGAAAAAAAGAAATACAGCTTTTTGTTGAACAATGTTATTATAAATTTGAAGTTAGTTAGGAAGAACCATATGTGATGTGTAATTAGCAATTGGTCATCCTGCAGGGTTCAATATGTTAAGAGTGAAAGTTGCTCTGGTTAACCTGTAAAGTTAGAGACACCAGATTGATAAGCTAACGCTGGTTTAGCATTGCATTACAGTCACGTAAATTTATGGACGTGGTTTAGTTTTTGAAGGGCACCTGGTGTAATGCACTTCCATTTATCTTTATTAATCTTTCACTTTTAAAGTACAGAGTGAAGTCCTCCAGCACAGACCCTATATATATTTGACAGCCAGGGCTTTTCTATATATAATTGATTGAAACCAAAATATAGCCACAGTGATTGTGGCAGAAATATTTCTGAACAAGCTTGTCCTTTGTTCTGAACATTTTCAGAATTGTTTCTCTATGGCTTTTTTCGCTATACGCGTGTTGGAAATGGTACACTGAAGAGCTTCCACGCTTAAGATCTGGCTGTGTCTAAAATCAATAGAGGAAAAACTCTTCGGTTGACTGTAGTTACCTCTCTTTTTTTTACACTGCTCACAAAAATGAGGGAATATTTCAAAATAAAGGATCTCACAAGAACTGCTGAATAATCTGATCCTGTCCATGCTCTACCACTGTCAGTTTGTTTTACCTTACTGAAGAGTCTATGTGGGGGCACTCGCGTCCAGATTGTCATGCTTCTGTTAACCCCCATGAATATATCACGTTACTAAATCACCATAACTGAGTTAGCATCTTACTTGCGTAACAACTTTCTTTGACTTTATGTGCTTCTCTGATGTTCCAAAAAATTTTAATGACATAAAATAAAAAAAGCTTCTTTTCAAATTCATTTTGAAATCTCATTTAAATTGTGAGCATCAGCCCAGGTCACTTTATTATGGACATTATGTATGTATTGCATATGCTCTAATCAGATTTCTTTTTCCTCTGTCTTTAAAGGAACCTGTGAAATCTAGGGCCCCCCAGCTTCATTTGGAATACCGGTTCTATAAAACATTAGGAAGCACAGGTAAGGTCATTTTTATTTCCTCACAGCTCCACTTGGCATTTCAACATTTAGTGCACACCGTGTGTACCTGCCGTATAGTTGGTTGTAGTCTTCTATTTAGGTAAAAGGAGACAGAGTAGTCTTTGCCTTTTATTATGGGGTGGTTGGCATTTTTTGAGCCAATACACGCAATAGTATTTATTGTCTCCTGAGGTTAGCAAAGCATCTTCCCAGAGCTAGACTATTATTCTGTGGGTTGAAGTTGCACAACTGGTTTCTGTCGCGAGTTGTTTGGAATTCCCTTTTGTGGTTTGTACGGTTTGTTTGTCCATAAATAAACTGAGAGCTTTGCAGATGAAATCCATGCATGCGTTATTGGTACGTTGGCCCAGTCACCTGAGAGAAATCAGTAAATGCTTGAGTCATCAGTGATTACGTGGATGAGGTCGCACCCTGTACTGCAGTAAAGCTCTATGGTGGTGCTGGGACATGTAAACGTTGCTGGGATGCTGGCTTTAAATTCAGAGACAGGTGTGGAGATCCCATCCCTTCACGAGGATGCAGATAGCCAAGAATGACCTTCTGCTTTAATAGTGGCCTAATAAGTGGCTTCGTGTGATGGATGCTTTTGTCTTTGCAAGCCTCTGCTCGGTTTGATCCTTTCACTCTGTCCTTTAATCCAGGAAGTGGTGGTTCGGGCGTCACAGCGCAGCGTGGCTGCACCGTTCCCTTGGTGACACGATGCAAATTCTGTTGCTCCTTGTGGATGACTGTGGTTAAGCGTGCACACGCTGTTCTTTTGAGTTTGTACTGTATTGGGAAGTATTATAGGTGTTCGGGAGAATACAGGCATAAAGGAAAAGGTAGTTTTCTGTTTTTGCTTCCTTACCTTGGAAAGAGTGTCAATGGGACAGTGGGAAAGAGTGGGACTGTGGTGGTCTAGTGGTTAAGGTACTGGACTATGGACCAGAAGGTCCCAAAAGGTTCAAATCCCACCTCTGCCACAGTTGGGTCCCTGAGCAAGGCCCTTAACCCACAAGTGCTTGGATTGTAAGACTGTATTAATTGTAAGTCGCTCTGAATAAGGGCGTCTGCTAAATGACATAAATGTAAATGTACCATATTTATACTTTTTTGCAGCTATAGTACTAGTTTGAAATATCCTGAGGTAATCAAGAGAGATCTACCCGGACTTTTAATAATATTCACAATGGATGTAACTATATGCCCACGATTCGATTCTGTTCACAATTCTGTGGTCCACTGCAATTTAAAAAAAAGAAAAAAAGAAAAAAAAATAGTAGTAACCGAGGTATAATATTGTTTAAAAATATTATATTATAGCTTTACCAGATCTTAAAGAGTGAAACTATTCTTTTTTTAGAGGGGAAATTTACACAAAAAGAGTAATTCTTCTATTAAATCCACACAATACATCCAAAGCCACTGGAGACTACAAAGTATATCAGAATCACCCCTGTGCTTAACAGTTGGCAGGGTGTTTACTTTAGACCTTTTCTTAAGAAACAGCAGGTTAAGTTTTCTTGATTAATCAGTAATGAACACAATGTCTGTGCTGCCATGAAAAATGGTGCACGATAACGCCACCACATTACTAATCGGTGGCAGTAATGTTAGTGTCTTGCTTTGCAAACCTGACCAGTCCATGCATTATCTCATCAAGATATCTTGGATTTCCAGATTTTCGTAAGTTTGCTTAATTTCCATATATTAATTGCATTTTACACAATGGATAATAAAAGCAGGAAATCTTTATAGCCCCCTTTGCTTTTTGAGAGTCAGTTATATTTCTTTTCAAATTTACAGTCAGCTGCTTAGATTGATTAGCTGTTTACGCCCTGAGATATTAGAAGGGTCACAGGAATTGTCAACAGAGAATAACCTGGAAAGACCTAAAAAGCACAAATATATTTTTTACACCTCTTAATTTTTGTTCGCAATTTTCCAGCATTTTAAATCCAGGATAAGACCAGTGAAAAGAGAAATAATTTGCTAGCCTACCATCACAGTGTCCTGGGTATGAATTCCATTGGTTAGGTCAGGCATCACACAGAAATGACCAGCTGTGTCTGAGGGTAGGGAAGCTGGACAGAGTGGATGTTAGCCCAGCACTGCACCAGCAACTACTGCTGAGATAAACACTGGAATCCAGCAGATAATTCACTAGCCCTCATCCACCTGACCGCGAGCCTGACCAGGATAAGTGAGGTTAAAACAGGGACAGGGGATATTTAAGTTTGCTTTCTGCGTTGTAAAGCTGGAAAAGATTAGATGCATTAAAAATGAGAAATTTTATGGAATTTGGAACCCCTTTCTCCGTTATTTGGAAAATGTATCTATGGCTGGCCCTCCCTAAACCACTTATCCTTTATCTTTTCCCTAACTGCTGATATTTATGTGCACTGTGACCAGATTTCTCAATTCCTCAATTGCGTCTGCTGTTATGTTTGCTTAATTTTATTTCAGTTGGGACTATGTTGCTGTACTTGAGTTCGTATATGTATGTACAAGGCCGATAAACAGAATGTTAAAAAAAAAAATTAAATAAAATAAAGGCACATAATGTACACAACAACAAAAAACATTGTAGTCAGTAACCTATTGAACTAATTTTACACCTACCCACACCACAGTTAATAAAGTTGAGAAAAAAGACACAAGGATTGTAAACAAGGATGGGTCATTCTCTGAATATGGTGGCAAATGTTTCTCACATTGTTTTTGATAAAAGTCGCAGTATTAATGTATATTATATGTTATGAAATAATAGAAACGGGGCACTTGGTGACACAAGTCAGAGTTGGAGTCCTGCCAGGTTGGATGACATGATTGGCTCTGTGTGAGTGATCAGCAGTGAGTCCTGCCCAGCCCTGGAACATCCCACCCAGATCATGCCTATATCTGCACTCTGTGTTATCCAGTGATAGGCGTAGTAGCCTCATACCTCAAATTGTTGTGATATTTTATTAGTTAGAATGGATGACTCTTACTCCATCAAGTTGCTTGATAAACTGTAATCTCTGAAACATGCCTTCTAGCCAAACCCCTCCTGGGATCATAATAAAAGTCCAAACAGATCCTCTAACATCTTCCTTTACAAAATCAAAGGACCACAGTGAACTCAGAAGAACCTGAACTTTCATAAGAAAATAACACTGTTAAACTAAGTTGAACTTGGCCCATGCAAATCCAAAAGACCAAAGTTAACCTAACCATCCTTAACGGCGTCAAGCCAATAGCAGGAACATATAATAACCCAATAAGCAAAACAAAAATGGTTTAAGTCCTTATCTCAAGTCTTTCTTATACTTAGCAGCAGGTTACATATCCAGTCTCTCAGGCGGCTTTGACAGCCTCCCCGTTCTGGTTTACATTTACATTTACATTTAAATTAACAGCATTTAGCAGGCGCCCCTATCCAGATCAACTTACAACTGATATGTTTTTAAAATTTATGCAATTGCCTTGCAGTGCCTTAACTGCTAGGCTACCACAGTCCCCTGGTGTAAGTGCCTGTGTGATGAGAAACTTGTAGTCCAGGTTCTGGGGAAGCAGCAGGTGAAGGCCTAACAGAGTTTGACTCATTCTCAGATGTTTGGAGTTCTGGGAGACTGACCACAGGCTCACACCCCTGCTGACATCATAATAAAAGTCCAAACAGATCCTGTAACACAAGTCTGCATTTGTGCAACAGTAAAAGTTGGGACTGTTGTGTATACAGAAAGTAGGAACCTGGGATATTTGATGTTTGTCTGGTCAGCTTAATTTGATTTGTCAACAAACATCCATTCCTGCTTTTAAAAAAGTAAAGGAGAAAAAATCATACCGCAGTAGGATATAGACCCGAAACACACATCGTAGCCTTGCAAGGATTACTTGAAGACCTAAGAAGATCAATAAATGCATTCTGTCATGGACAGTATATCTTAAATTGTTTACATGATTTAATTGAATTGCTATTCATATCTATTTATTTTACTATTAATACAAACTTAACTATTTCAATTAACATCTAGGCCACCCATGGAAGATGGGTCCCTTTTTGAGTCTTGGTCCTCCCAAGGTTTTCTCCTTCTACTTTTTCTTGCCACTGTTGCTCAATTTGGGATTGGTCTTTTAAGATAATATAATATTGTAAAGCTGATTTGAGACAATGCACCATTTTTGAGACAATTGTAAAAAGCGCTATATTTAATTCAAACTAAAGTAGCAGCTGCATCAAACGATCATTATAATTACAACTTTCTGTCAGACATGGTTATAACAGTACAGGTATTGTATAGCTATTGTGAATATCCACAAATGAAAAAATATTTAGCTTGTGTATAAATGTACAGGTATTCCCCGATTTACAATGGGGGAGATTTTGCAATAAATCATTCGAAAGTATTTATTGTAAATGGAAGAATTGAATATATATTGTATATATCACATCATGTACATAATAACTAGTGTATTCAGAGAAAGAAGTGGTTAACAGTTTCCCACTATGCAACATTTCAAGATTTGTACTTACCTGCTTCTTGGCCTCTTTAATAGCTGCTCCATAAAACTCTGAAAAGTTGCGGACCTGGCTACGCAGGCTGGCGTAGTCTGTCTTCATAGAGCGTAGTGTAGGTGGAAGAGCATTCAACCGCTTCTGTAGGGCTGACACACACAAGCACACAGAGTGTGTGAGTAAGATGAGGGAAGGTCATGGTAAATTACCATGTTAATGCTGACTTACTCATGAACTGATCCTGCAGGCTCTGCAGTTGTTCCTGTGAGCAGTTAGCTGCTGCCTTTACAGCCTCATCCTTCTTTTCTTCAAGATGACCGATTTCCTTCAGCAGTTCTGCCTGCAGCGTCCCAATTTCCCTCTCATATGCGGCAATCTATAGAAAACATTACTGACCTTCTGTGGGCACTTGCTTTCACTTTGAAAACTTTGTGTCAAGAACAATAAAATATAAAACATGGTGAACTCAAACCTGGCTGAATGTCACTGCATGGGAAAACGGTGGAAGATTGATTTTCTTAATGGTTAATGCTCTCATGGCAAAAATTACCTTATGCTGAAGATTACAGCTAACTTCATCAGAGCGCCTAATGTTCTCTTCCAGTTGTTTGCACTTTTCTTTCTGACTGGCCAGCTTTTTACTCAGATGTTCATTCTTCTGTTTGGACTCTACCAGTTGTCTCACGGTGGATGGGGATTCCACTTCTACTGTCTGAGTGACATACTGCAACAACACAAAGGAAAGTAAAGGCCATTTTTAAGAACAATTCTACAGCTGACTGAATTAATTATATATACACAATTATATTAGAAAACCTAGAAATGCCATTTTAAACAATAACAATCTGTATATAATAGTAAATGAGTCACTAGTGGTTTAGCCTACTATTAAATGAATTATTAACCCTATTACAAAATACAATAAATCTAGAACAATGCTGGTTGGATTCAACTTTGAATCACTCAAGTTTTCTTGGACCAATCTGGATTTTCTCACTTTCTCATTCTGCAGTGGCACCTCCACCACATCAGTGTCACTACAGTGCTGAGAATACTCCACCATGCCAACAGTACCTTATTTTTGCCACACATTGTCAATCGGAGACGGGTGTGGACTGCAAGCAGGACAGTCTAGTACCTGCACTCGTTTACTACGAAACCATGCTGTTGTAACACGTGAAGAATGTGACTTGGTATTGTCTTACCGAGATAAACAGGGACGTCCCTGAGAAAGACGTTGTTTGGGTGGCAGCATATGTTGCTCCAAAACCTGTAAGTACCTTTCAGCATTAATGATGCCTTCACAGATGTGAAAGTTACCAATGCTATGGACACCAACACACCCCCATACCATCAGAGATGCAGGTTTTAAAACTTTGTTCTGATAACCATCTGGACAGTCCTTTTCCTCTTTTTCCCGAAGGACACACTGTCTGGTGGCGTTTCTGGGTGTTGGTGATATGCTTTCACTTTACATGCTAGAGTTTTATCTAGCACTTGTAGATGGAACGATGAACTGTGTTTACTGACAGTGGTTTTCTGATGTGTTCCTGAGCTCATGTGCTAATATCTATTACAGAATGATGTCAGTTTTTAATACAGTGCCACCTGAGGGATCAAAAGTCACAGGCATTTAATGTTGGTTTTCATACTTGCCACTTACTTGCAGAGATTTCTCCTGATTCTCTAACTCTTTTGATGATATTATGGACAGCAGATGATGAAATCCCTAAATTCCTTGCAACTGCACGATGAGAAACTTTGTTCTTTTGGAACATGTTGCAGGCATCAAATTCCAAATTAATGAATATTTGCAAAACAACAACAAAGTTTATCCGTTTTAAATATCTTTTCTTTGTAGTGTCTTAAATTTAATATAGGTTGAAAATGATTCGCAAATCATCGTATTCTGTTTTTATTAATATTTTAGGAACTTGGAAATTTAGGAATGCTCAAAAAACTTTTTGATTATTTCCGCAGGTGAGTGTCATGATTGGGTATACAGGGAGCAGCACTGAAGGCTCAGTTATTCACAAGCAAGGATAAGGTGAGGTTCACCACTTTGTGAATAACTGCATAAGCAAAAAGTCCAACAGTTTAAGAACAACGTTTCTTATTGTGTAATTGCAAGGAATTTAGGAATTTATTAATCTACAGCCCATAATATCATCAAAAGATTCTGAGATTCTGGAGAAATCTCTGCAAGTAAGCGGCAAGACTAAAAACCAACATTGAATGGCCGTGACCTTCGATCCTTCAGACGGCATTGACTTAAAAAACGACATTGACTTAAAAAATGATATCATTCTGTAATGGATATTAGCACATGGGATCAGGAACACTATAGAAAACCACTGTCAGTGAACACAGCTCATTGTTCCATAAACAAGCGCTAGTTAAAACTCTACCAAAGTGAAAACCATAGATCAACAACACCCTGAAGCGACATATGCTACCACCCAAACAACGTCTTTTTCACGGACGTCCCTTTCTTTTTTCAGCAAGACAATGCCAAAGCCACGTTCTGCACATGTTACAACAGTGTGGCTTTGCAATAAAAGAATGTTGGTACTAGACCGGCTTGCCTGCAGTCCAGACCTGTACATCACGGCACATGAGCTCCTATAAACTCCACAGGTTTGTACAGAATTGTCACGCTTCCTTTCGAATGAGTTGCACAAATAACTACTTGATATCCCTATATAATCTGACTATTTCTTTCAACCAATTGAGCAGTATTGTCATTGTTTGTACAGTGCATACTGAGCATTCCTATTTCATTGCATATTCATGTTATGACCTCTTGTTGATTTTTGATATGTTATCTTGGATTCTCCCTCTTGCTTTGACTACTGTATTGCATCTGGCATTGAAACTTTTTGAACATCATCTGCATACATCTGCTTGGATCAGTGGTCATTACAAAATTTCATGTTCTATATTAATACATTTATAAAAAACATCTTGCGATGTTACTGGAAGCTTGGCTTTCTCTGTCTCCAAGTGGCCGGCATGGGCTGCTGTTGCATGAGCAGGGAGCTGATCCCTCACCTGGCCTACTCTCCTTCAGACACAGCCAATTGTGTCTGTGCAGCATCTACCCAGGCTGGAAGTATAAGAGACTGGTACATGGGTTTCGTAGCATTTTAGATCGCTGTACCACCAGTGATTCATTTTCTCAAGTCTCAAGTTCTCACAATCATTTTCATTTATTCTTACTTTCACTATAGGTTCTTTGCAGCGCTCCTTGTCCAACTCAAGCTGAAGCTCTCGTACTCTCTCATCTCGTCTCCTGAGCTCCTCTCCTTTCCTCCATTCGTCTTGCTTGCTCAGACTCTCCAGACGTGAAAGTTGCTCAGCCCGCTGCTGCAGGGTGCTTTCCAGGTGCAGAACACGACTGCGGAGGTTCTCGTTCTCCTGCATGATCAGGGCACAGCACAATAAATATACAAGTAAAATACATTAATAAAAAACAATGTGTATAGGTGAAAAAGTAACCCTTCACACAATTTTAATAGCCCTGACATCCACAAAAATGCCTGCTATCACATTGTTGATCCATAAAATCTTTAGAGATTTTAAGTTTGCTTCAAAAAAATATACTATTTTGTATGGAGATGCTTTCTATCAAGTTGGACTGTTTAACTTTGCATTAATTGTATAGTGAAGTGTACAGACTGTGTTGACTAACTGTGTTGACACTGACTAGCAATACTGGCCTACAAGCAAATGTTAAGGCTATTGTGTATGCTGTTTATATTGTAATATCATTACAGTGGACTTAAGAAACATATAGTGTTTGTTTCTGATTTGCTTATATTGATGTGTCAATATTTGTTTATTGGTTTTTGTAATGGAGTGTGACTGGCAAATTCTAGTATATATGTTCACTGTACACTTTAGGAATATGTAATGAACTTCCTGTTTAACCACAGTCCAAAGGTGTTCTATTGGATTCAGATACATTGACTTAAAAGGCCACTGAACTCATTGTCATGTTCATGACACCAGTTTGAGATGACTATTTCTTTGAAACAAAGCATTATTAATATGGAAGTAGACATTAGAAGATGGGTAAATTATGGTAATGAAAGCATGGTCAATAACAATACTCAAACAATTTGTGTCATACAAGCAGTGGTTGACGAGTAGTAATAAGCCCAAATAGTGACAAGGCATTCCTCAAACCATTACAACGCCTCCACCAACCTGGACTGGTGAATCAAGGCAGACTGGGTCTGCAGATTCATGATTCAGATTCCATATATCAATATAGTCATGATTTTATATTAAAAGAATCAGTGATTGATCAGTAGCTAATAGACTCTGTGCTCCTAACCCATATGTAACTACATTTTCTCTTTTCTCTCAGAGCTGATGTTCTGGTACCAGTTCCAGCACCACACACTTAGACGATTCTCCACCTCAGCATCACTCTACTGGTCTTCATCAACAGAACCCAGTCCCACCAGAGTGCAGTAACTCCCTCCATCAT
>JAUZSU010008635.1:0-11247 GCA_034780255.1 Parotocinclus maculicauda
ATAATAGGATTTGTTTTGGTACTTTAGGATTTGGTCCAAATAAGCGGCTGGTCCCATTAACCGGTGGTCCTATTAACCGGATTTGACTCTATAATCATTCCATTGATACATTGATACATATTTTTTTTCTCTTTTATGACCTGAACTCCCAGTTTCCCAGTGCTCACCAAGAACGTGACGTGAATTAAGGTTGCTGGGCTAAAAGACAAACCAAACCGATCTGTTTAATGTTAGCCAGGTTTAGTGGACCTTTTAATATTTTAGCAGTGATTTTGTAAATATTTAATCATTCCTTTATCACGATTGATTCCTTTTTTTTATTGATATATGGCTCTCGGTTTCTACAGGCGGCCTGTTAAAGGTGCGTGCCTCTGTAGGGATAGCAGGTCCCTTTTCTGTTAATCTCGCTTCTTTCTCCAGATAGAAACCATGAGTGATGTAGTGCAGCCTTCCAGCAGCTCGCGCTTACACTTAATCACAACTCCTTTAGAAAGCATCAATAATGCAGCCTTCTATATTAAAGGACTGAATAAAATAGCCTTTGAGAATTCGCCGCCGGTGCACCATAACCGTAAGAAAGGAGCCCGGCCATAGACCTTGACAGCTTTTCTGCTCCGCTGAGGTTACTTAATAAACCGGGTGGTCAAGTCTTCATTTCATGCTACATGTGTTTTTTCTTTTTTTGTCCCCAACTCCCAAATTATTCATACATTCATATTTGGTTATGCTACAGCGGCTTCTAGTTGAGCCAAAATACCTTGCTGAAAGGTTCAATAGTTGCTGATTGGAGCTACTGAGGCTTAGACTCTGGACTTTTAGCCACTGATGCCTGTTACTTGTCTTGTAGGAACATCCTGTATGCTACCATTGCCAAAGATGAGAAAACAGATCCGTTTTGCTCAACTAAAGCTGGTTATAAGGACAACTCCAATTCTTTTCAAGCGAGCACCAGGGGTCCTGACACTTTTGCCGGGGTGTGAGTGATGCTGTGCTTCATAGAGTCAGCTCACACCTGGATGAAGCCAGAGCAATAGTGGGAATCGGGGCCATACCTTCCAAGCCAGCTGGGAAATAAATGAGGAGTGATGGTTGACCTGACTACCTAATCAAGAGCACACTGTTTGTAAACCCCATAATCGTTTGTCAAAGGCTGTGGTGAGCGGCTCCGGAGCACCCTGTCCCGAATCCTTTCTTCTTCATGCTTTTTATGGATGTCCAATATGACCTCCTCTACTGTCCAATCGCTACGAAGCTGAGGTAGATTACTAGTGAGGATTGGGTCTTACAGTGCATGGCAAATCAATTGGAGCTCATTATCAGCAGGGCAAATAGTTTGGTGGACTTTCAGTGGGTAAGGGGATGGGGATAAGAATCAGGAGAACCAAAGTCTTCTGGACTCACAGTCCAGCAAGCGCCTGGTCATTAAGGAGTCTTCAGCTGTAATTATTATCCTTACCAATGCCCAGGATCAAACCTGCAGAAAATCCAGATTTATTCATTTTGGAGGACGTTTTGATCCAAAGTGATGATTGAGACCTGATACAATCCTGTTAACGAGGAGGTCACTAATAGTAATCATTCATACAAAAAGCAACTCGAAACACATCAGGAAAAGGACGACAACAAAACAGTGAGGATGTTAAAAAGACATATAAGACATATAGAATAAAACTATTCACCGTTGGTATTTGCCTATGTGTAAGGGTTCTGTTAGTTAATTTATGGGTTGTATCAGGAAGCACTCATGTGTAGGAACTTAGGAGAAGGTGTAGAAGGTTTGAGCGGGGGAAAAAGTAAGGAAAAACTTTTTGTGATGCTGTCCGGCCTCAGGGAGCCGACCGGGTTGGTCAGTAATAAAAGTCTTATATTGACCAGCCTCAAATCTCCATCGTCCTTTAATGCGGTGCTCATCTCGATACCCTACCACCACTTGGACCAACCCCTGACTGGACCTCGGTGATATAAACCTCACCTAAACACCACGCTTACATGGGTAATCGGTGATAATATTTCAGTGTTGTTGCCTTTACTTTTTGGTTAGAGATATATTTGTTTCTAAATGTTATTCAGGTTTCTAATTCCCTTCTTTCATTTACAATCATCTCTTCCAGATCGTCTCTTTCCATTCCGACAAAACCGGTTTACAAACTCAAAAAAGCCTAAAGTAAGACCACTAGGCTTGTACAGACTTGTATGGGGACGCCAATCGTGTTTACTCAGGACATTTTGCAGATCTTGGATCTTGCAATCATCATGTTTCTCTGGGTTTGTTAATTGCTTTTTAAGAAATACAAAAAAAGGGATGAACTTGCTGAATTTTATACAGCTTTTCCAGACCCTAAACCCTGCAATATATAGTTTATATACTTATACAAGTGTCTTAAAAAATTCTAAATTCAAATTTATTTCTATGGCGCTTTTTACAACGGAGCTTTGTCTCAAAGCAGCTTTACAATCTTCTATCATAGTAAAAGGCCAATCCAAAATTGAGCAAGCCTAGGGCGACAGTGGCAAGGAAAAACTCCCTGATAGTAGTAGGAAGAAACCTTGGGAGGAAACAGGACTCAAAATGGGACCCGACCTCCATGGGTGGCCTAGATGTTAATTAAATAAATACTTAAAAGTTGAGTATTTAAGTATATAATATAATTTCAATTAATAATAAAGTGTAAATTAGTAATAAAATAAATAACACAATAGATTTTAAAATCAGTCTTCAGTGGGAGGTCCTTGGAGGCACATCGTCTTGGTGCCTAAATGATGGAGGGAGTTCCTGCACCCCGGTTGTACTGGTTATTGTTGATGAAGACCAGTAGAGTGATGCTAAGGTGGAGGAACATCTAAGTGTGTGGTACTGGAACTGGTACCAGAACTTTGGTCTTGAATAGCAGTCCAACACGGGCAGTACTTGGTACACTTCTGGTACATTGTCCATGATCTTTTAAAGCCTGCACTTGTGCAGGTGCATCGACTGCTAAAGGCGTACATGTATCGAAAGAATTCTGACAACTCTCTGACAACTACATCAATTCAACACAGCATGAGTGTTGAACCCGTGCCCTATATGTCAGCCTGACTACCGCACGACCTCTATGACCCGTGCCTTCTCTTCACAATGATTAAAAAAAAGCTTTTTCGTTTTTCACCCTTGGCTTCCGTGCTCGATATTGGGTTGTCAGAAGATGAATTAAACCACGTTTTGATGTAGAATATACCGACAGGGAGGCGGTTGTCTCGGTAGTACTTCACTTTTGACCTTTTGGGCTGCTGGCAGATTTCACACAGATCACCTTTTTAATATACGACTACGCCCATCCATGAAGCATTCAGTTTTTCTACCTGTCAGGCCCAGATTCGCTGGATCAACGCAATGTGTGTTCATTATCTAAAAGTGATAAATCTCCTGTGCTTTATAGGGCCTGGGTCTGCGATGCGTGAAGTTTGAGAAGAAACCTGCACATGCTGGACCTATAAGAACCACGTTTAAGTTTAACATGTTGGCAGGGTAAGAAAGACAATACGGCCTGCTGCCCTGACCATCAGCGAGCAAACGTTAAAGAAATAATGACTCTGAAGCTGACTTTGTGGCATTAGTCATCGGTCTTAACCAAACCACAAAAGCACAGGGTTTTACAGTCGCTCATTGCCTGACTCACATGGAAATTGCTTTTTTAAATTGCCGGAAATTAACCGAGTTTCTTTTTTTTGCAATACTTAAATCCGAGAAATTAATAAATGTCAACACTCCATGATTGGTGATTTTTTTGCCTGATGGTCTGACAATACTGGCTTTGAATAGACAAGGCACAGTAGCTTAGTCTAGTTGCCACTGTATAATACTGTCCAAAAGTCTTAGGCCACCATTAGATCAGATATACTATCGTTTTAGCAAATGGTATAATGCCAATATTTCACTATTCCTCAGTCTCTTGATTGGAATACAACCAATAAATGTGTATGCAGTATAAAAACCTGAAAAGGCAACATCTGGGAGCTTCATCCAGATCTGACTGATCCTTCATACGGTCCGAAAAGGATTAATCAGCAATGGGGATCAGTGAAGAGGAATTTTATGAAATGATCGCTCCAGTCATTATACTGTTACCAAAACAAATCTAACGGTGGCCTAATACTTTTGCTCAGTACTCTACATGCCACCAGTGTTGAATCTTGCTTGCATTCTTATCTAAGCAAGCTTTATCCAGAGGTTTGTGGAATGATCAATGAGCGTTCGTTTGCTATTACAGCGTTTTCCACATAAAAACTGTTTTATTCACGTCATTAAATATTTCAAATTACAGCAGCCTGACAGTTAATGATGTTTCCCTTGCGTTGCCGACCCAGTCAGAATCTGAACGTGATATTTTTTTAGCTCAGTCCCCCTGAGATAAATTAGAGACGCCGATAATACGAGTGTAAATAGAGCATCTTTCTTACCTTTCATTGTGTCTAATAGGTTCATTCATAACAATTCTGAGCTTCCACGGTCCGGTCGGATAATGCTAATGTATTCTGGCTGCAATTCCATTCTCCCTGTGTACAATGATGGCCGTTTCATGTTTAGGTAAATAGCAAGAGGTCGAGGGAGCGCGAGTCCAGAAACATCGAGCCTGAGAGCATATAATGGGGAATGGGATGGAATGGGATGGGTAGTAGAAACCAAACTTTGCATTTTATTCGATATAATGGGGAAAAAACTGAAAAGGAGTAAAATAGTGTGTGCTGTGATGAAAACTGGTTTAACTGGATCATTTAGTCAGCTAGTCAACTGCACCTCGATGGTCAGTAAACCGCTCATTGTAACCAGTAGCTGTTGTAACCTGTAGACTGGTGACTGACGTGGGTTTAACACCTACAGCTACAGGGACTGGGCTAGATTCTGATCCAGGATTAGAGATGTATATTTATTGCTTAACTCAGCTTTCATAATGGTCCAAACGAACATATATGGGCCAAGAATTAAGCCTTGAGGAACAGCAATCTGTGTTGATGGTGTATTCGGAACAGGAGAGCAGCTTAAGGTTCAGGTCCTTGCTCAACTGTCCAAACGGGGCAGCTTGATAGGACGAGGATATAATCTGACAACATTCCGATTCACAGTCCAGAACTGCAACAACGAATGGAACAGATCCTTGAGGAACCAATTTTATTATCAATCGAACACATTTTGACTAAGAATAGAGACTTGATGAAGACCCCAGATAGATACCATAATAGTTACACGTATAGAGAACCAAAGTTCCTGTTTAGACCCTGTTTGTATTGGTCAAGATTACATACGTGGTGTTACTTGTGATTTGTGGTCCATTGCCTTTAACCAGAGCCCTGGCCATCCTTTAAAAGGCACAGGGCAACAAGAAGAGCCTTGAAGAACACATCAGGCTGGTTAGAAGAATGGAACAAACGGAGGTCGTAATTAAAGCCTTGAGGAACAATTCAGATCGTAATGGCACAGAAGAATCACTTGTACCTGAAATGGACCAGGAATCATGCATGGAGCCTTGGGAAGGACCTCTGATTGTGCTAGACCTCAATGATTAGAAGAAGCACTTATTGATGGGGCACTTAAGTAAAGCCTTGACAAGCACAAACGGTTAGAAGAATCGCTTCTAAAGGAACAAACGAGGGCCATGAACAGAGCTTTGAGGAACACCTCGGACTTATAGACAATGATTCGAAGTGCTTTAGATGTTTTCCAAGACTAGAGCTTTGAGGAACACCTTAGTAAGCGCTATGCCTTAGCAGCAATTATAGAATGAACAAAAAGCAATTGCGGATTGTTGAGATAGAACTAGAAAAAAATCCTTCCATAACGCGACGGCCTGCACGGCAATAAAGGAGGCCACGTTTATACCGAGGTCTTAACAAACTGCGAAATAGCTTTGCATGCTAAATATTTCATTTCGAGCCATTTGCCGTAGGCATGAGCCAAGCCTTCCCTGAGTCAGAGAGCACCAGGTGGCTCTGCCTCGTAGCTAAACAAGTCCTTGACATTTACTCGAGATTTAGCTCGCTTGCAGATCGGAGATATCGCCGTTTGACCCATCTGCTAAGGAAAAAGCCAGGATATGGAAGCGAGGATGTATACGTTCTGAGATTCATTTTTGCCAAGTCAGACCAGTTTAGCATTTAGCATGGTTGTATTTCTGAGGGGAAATTGAATCTAGCTTGCTGTGGACTGCTGTAGCTGTGGCACTGGCACACTGGTAAATACAATTAAACAATCCTGATTTAATTTCAGGTACAATGATGATGAAGGTAATGTGCTATGTAACATTAAATGTTTATTAAACCTTTATTGTACGATTTACACGTATAGAGAACGTACAAACAAGAACTACTGTTACTTACCAACTTTGTTCATAGAAAAATTAATTTGCAACCAAGTTTTTGGAAACGATCTACAACACAATGTATACGTACTCAGCATGCGAAGCGAAGTAGAAATCTGAACTTAAGCAATGAACAGTTTTACGATTAAATTTCACAGTTCATTTTTCATGGGTGAATTCAAAAAAGCTTAGGTGGCTTAACTGAACGGTCTGACTGACTATTTTAAGGTGAAAAGCTTAGCTTAACATCTTCAGCAGTTATAGTCCAAATCCAGGGCGGTTTACTACACTACATTATATTATATTTAGTTTGTTTGTTCAGGTAAATGTTACCTAATGTAATCAGACCATGACCTAAAAGGATTTGAGAAATAACACATTTTTAACCTTCTCACCAGTCAGGACCGTAGATCTGAAACCCCTCTGACATGTCCTTAAAAAGCCAGTAAAACAGGTTTTGGGGTTTCTTTGAAACATTACACTGATTTGCCAAAGAACAATAGTAAAATACCACCTATAGCTTATGGTACACCTACACAAAACGCTTATTTTTATTTATTCTATGGTAGTTTGCCTCCTTGGACCCTGCAGAGTAAACAGGCTAATGAATCAGGTTCCATGATTTGCATAAGAAATGCTATTTATAGTTGTTCTTAATCAACAGCCTTTTCCACCCTGAATTCCTATTATTAGCCATTAAGTCATAATAATAAGAAATGTATAAATAAATGTTAAACGTTTCTCCACCTCCAGATACTTTGCTTGGGCCACAGTCACGAGACAGGTTAGTAATTGATTCGTGAGGTCGAGGTGAGAACAATATTTAGAAATGATATTATTTCTAAATCGATTTTTTATTTCCTATGGTCGATAGTAATCCGGAGGCTGAAAAAGCCAGGGAGGCTCATGTGTCAGTCTTTAACCAAGCAGGAGAATTAATATGAGCTCTCTCTGTACAGACAGAGAAAAATGTGATCAAAATACCATTTTTCTAACCCAAATTCTGTCCGCAGTGAAAACACTTACCTTGTGAAAGGCTGCTGTTGGATCAGAACGCTGCGCACCACGCGTAATCTTCATCCTTTCCAAAGACTGCAGCGCGTGACTTCAGAAAACAGTTCAAAAAATTATTTTAAAAGCATTAAGCATGTATTAGATGTTGGTTTAGGAAGCTGTTAGACAAAAGGAGCCTCAATAAGCGACGGTCACGAAGAGCTTTCCAAAAATGGCTCATGGCTCAGGGCGCGCAACTCTCTCCCATTCTTTGCCTACCACCCTTCTCTCTCATTTCTCTCTCTCTCTCTCTCTCTCTCTCTCTCTCTCTCTCTCTCTCTCTCTCTCTCTCTCTCTCTCTATATGCATCATACCTCGGTCGTGCCTTAGCATCATTTCACGACCCACATCTAAACCCAAACTTAAGGCGCGTTGGGTGAATTTTGGACCTTTACCAGTTTTCTGCTTCTGAAGGAAGACCGTCATATTTTAGGTAAAGAAACCTTTTTCTACATACAATGTCATTGAGTGTGTCATTAATGGTTTTAAGGTGTGTCCCATTGCTGTACCTTCAAGCATAAATAATAAGCCGGTTAGATAAATGATCCGGTTGCTCCTGGTGATCTGTTAGCCAGACCTAAAAAGCTTGATTCCCACCCAGATTAGATAGAAGGTGCGTCATAATGTATTTATTTATATTCAGTGGGTTGTTTTATTTCTTTTTTTGTGGCTGCACAATTGAGCTTACTTTATATAGACTTGTACAAACAGATCTCTTTCAAAAGTGTTAGTTTAAGGTAGATATATGATTTAATAAGCCAAATGCAAACCACTTTCTATTTTTGGGACCAAGTGTTTGCTTTCCAGACTTATTTATTGGTGATGGACGTTCACTTAGATGTTCCTCCACCTCAGCATCACTCTGGTCTTCATTAACAGAACCCAGCAGTCACTAGGAGACGATGTGCCTCCAAGGACCTCCCATTAAGTACTGATTTTATTGGAATTATACTATTTACTTAATTTTACTGTTACTTGAATACACTTTTAAGCATTTACTTAATTAACATCTAGGCCACCCTTGAAGGTCGGGTCCCATTTTGAGCCTTGGTTCCTCTTAAGGTTTCTTCCTTCTACTTCAAAGTTTTTCCTTGCCACTGTCGCCCTAGGCCTGCTCAACTTGGGATTGGCCTTTTAAGATCATATAAGATTTTATAGCTGCTTTGAGACGATGCTCCAGTGTAAAAAGCGCTATAGAAATAAATTTAAATTGAATTAAATGAAGTTATATGACAGTTATAGTGGGTTTTTTTTAGGTTTCATTGATGTATTGCTTAAATATCGTTGCAAGAAATATTGTTCAAGGAATACCACTGGAAAACGAACTGGAGACTAAGTGGTCCTACACAATCTGCCATATACAAGTACAAAACATGTCATATTTTGCCTGACTTCCATATTTTGGCATTAAGTAATACGCAGTAAGTGCATTCTTTCAACACGATTAACAACAGCTGCAGTCGATTAAGGTTAGTCAGACTCATTGCATTGTCATTTTTACAGCCATGTCCAATCCACTGGAGAAGGTTGTGGCAGAGAAGAAGGAGGCCATCGAGGCTGTGATGGAGCTCTTTGAGAAAGGAGCAGAGGTGTTGGCTAGCGCCGTGGGGGAGCTCTTTCCTCTGTGTGAAGCCGCTGCTCCAATCTTGAGGCTGGCTTTGGACAACGTTGAGAGCAAGGAGGTTGTCTACGTCAAGGAGCAGTTCCTAGTTGTGAGAAACCGACTTGACGTGATATCATTCCAGCTGGAAGATATCAACAGCGAAATACAGAAGGGACGCGTGGACTCCCAGTACTTTTTGGTCGAGGAGAACCTGCGCAACCAGTTTCGTAAATACCTGGACATACTGGAAGCCAAACCCCAGTTCCAGGAAGTAAAAACCAGATTGTTCTTGAACCATTTCAGCCAGACAGGAGGCGAGAAGAACCTCTGCATTCTGTATGATGCTGTGATGGGGAAAAGCCTTTTTGCAGAGTCCATCCTGGACGTGGTGGTCAAATATGAAGCTAGGAATAGGAGGATCCTTGAAGACTTCTGCGTCCGTCTAAAAGAACTCTTCTGCCTGGGCTTGATCGCCTTGCTGGGCCATTTTGCCCTCACGCAAGTTGAAGATTTAGAGCAGGAGAAGATTTCTGAGTGGAGTGAGAAGATCCAAGAGGTCGAGACCAGGATGAAGGGGGTGATCGAAGAATGTGTGAGCTCATTTGCAGAGCAGGCGTGTCTGGACGTCCAAAGGCTGGCTCAGGAGAGGGATGGACAGAATGTTCAGAATACAGCACAGGAGCTGCTCGACTTTCTGACGAAGAAGTACGATTGGGTCAAGTGGTCCGTTCGCATCATTAACCATTCTGGAAGCAGTTACCAGAAATGGCGAGCTGGAGAAAACTTCCATCATGCAACAGGTCAAAACTGTTTCGAGGTGCCACAGGTGAATGACACCAGCGTGGTTGTGTCCTACTGTAACGATCCACAGCCGCTTCCAAAGGACAGCATCCAGCAGACAATGGATGGTCCTGCTAAAAGGGGAGATGCCAAAACTGTGGTGGAGGTCCTGGAAAAGCAACTGGCATCTGGATTCATGGTCCATGCTGTGAGCCGCCATAAGCAGAGCTCCGCCGCCTGGAACTTTCCAGAAGACTGCCATCACTGGGAGAGGCATAAGAACGTGTTTCTCTGTGTGCATTCAGATTAGATTCTAAGTATTTAGGATTTATTTAAATCATTCATATTTTAAAACGTACAGTATATTCTATGTGCTTGTGTATAAATCCTGCTGTAACCAAAGTATCAAAATCATAATCTATAGGACTTAACCCATGTATGCAAAATTCCTTTGGTCACACTTATAGGTTAATAAGGAGCTGTTCTGCCATGCATCCAAAAACACTATTTAGCATGGTAACATTGCAATATAGGGAAGTTATTTAAAGGTCTTGAGGAACCTCTGGGAACCTATTTTAGCCCCAAACCTTAACTTGGTTGCTGGTTCAGTAGTGGCACTCGCCCGACCAGGGGTTCACCACTGCGACACTGGAATACAGAGATCATAAATAACGCACCAATGTAGCCATGGTAACTGTGGTCTGATATCAGATTGACCGTCAATTACCAAACATAATGCATGTTCCATTTTGCTGTTGTTCCACAGTACTGTTATGATAAATAAATCAGTGTTAATACCAGTTTGGGTTAGGTCCTTGTATTAGACACTACTCAAAGCCATGATTAATTAGCATTTCTGTACATGTCAGCATTTCCAGCCATACAGGCCAGTTGGTGCAGAGTAGCCAAGTCTTGAAATGCTGAACTCAGCCCGATGAGGCTGGAGAGCTCAGGAACTATTTATTATTTCTGAGCCTATAAAGACAGAAGGAGGAGAGAGAGCTTAAGATGCTGTACCAAGCTGCTTTATGGTTAATCAATACAGTCATACTGAGAAAAGCAAGTTAAAAACAGTATTACATCTGACTTTTGATTGATTATTATATATAGCAACTCATTTTAGATATAAAGCAAGGCTGGTGTGAAATGACTTACATTGTCAGTGGGCATTGGGTCAGAATATTAGACAGGTGGATTTAATGTCAAGACTGATACATATTGTCTGACTTACTGACCAATACATTTCCACCAAACTATTGCTTTCAAAATATCTCCCAGTTATCTGAGTCTTTGTTGTTGTTTTTTTTGCATTAATCTGAGTCTTTGTTGTTTTTTTGCAGTAATCTGAGTCTTTTGTTGTTTTTTTTAGCAGTAATCTGAGTCTTTGTTGGTTTTTTTTGCATTAATCTGAGTCTTTGTTGTTTTTTTTTTGCATTAATCTAAGTCTTTGTTGTTGTTTTTTTTGCAGTTATCTAAGTC
>JAUZSU010008646.1:0-22877 GCA_034780255.1 Parotocinclus maculicauda
CAGATTATGCTGAACAGCCAATAAACACTGTCAATCCGCGAGCAGAGGCGGGAGTTAGAACTTAAAAGCAGTCTGCCATTCACTGGAAAGCTTGTTTTCTTACCAGTGGTTTGCTTGCTTGCTCATTAGCTCATGTTTGGAAAAGGGACTGTTCTAACTCAGTTGATGTGTTCAGAGACTTTTGTGCGTGGATTACTTTATGCTTTTTAGTTGAAACATGCTGTAAATGGCGTTTGGAATACATTTATACTACATGAAGCTTATCGATGTTTAAAGGATATTGAGAGGTATTATATATTTATATATATATAATATATATAAAAATAATCTAATTGATTTGAGAGGATATTGACCTTGACCTGGTTGCACAATGACAAGTCAGTAACCGTATTGTCTAATAGAAAACTTTGGTCACCCTTTTTCTGTCTTTTTGTCTGTCTGCAATTGTGTGTATGTCTCTGTCTGTCTGTGTGAGTGCGTGTCTGTGTTTTGTCAAATCAGAATGTCTTTGCTACAAATATGTTTAAGTTTGTAATTAAGTTAATTCATTGTAAATTTGTTCATAAATTATATTTGGGCATTTCCGGCATTCTTGAACCACAGAGCTGCGCGATTGCTATAGTCTGAGAAAGGACTACATATTTACAGTATAATAGTACATCAGTATATTTTTGAACTGTAATATATTTGAAACATCACATGACACGAGTTCCACTGCCATGTTACAGTTGGGCAGACTCCTCACATGTCAGTGAGTTCAGCTGCTACATCAGTCACACTGGAATTGCCCATGAACACTTGGCTTATGGCTCCTGACATTTTGGGGAAATTTTTCGACCATTCTGTAAGCTATGAACTAGACAGTGTAAGTTAAGTTTCATGTCAGAATCAGTTGTGTGGTGGAAGGTTTTGCACACCTGAAGTTTGTGAACGCATTTGTTCTATATTTCTGCATTTATGTGGCCTAAGACGTCACAAACATACATAAAATAGTTAATTTATAGATAAAGAAATTATTAAACAAATGAGACAAAAATATTACATACAGTCATTTAATTATTGTGAAAAATGATCTGAATGGCAACAGTATACAGCTCTCAACAATTAGTATTTAATCTATAGATTAAATTAATCAGGTGTTTTCAATCAATATGACAATCAGGAGTGAGGGGTAGCTCTGTTGTATTTAAGTAACAGGGTTCTATATGATTATGATCTTCACTATATGCTTGTTGTATGGCATGAACAAATTTCTAAGGTTGTTTGTGCTTAACAGTCTGGAAAAGGTTAAAAAAAAGTATCTCTAAAGACTAATATCTACTAATACACAGGCAGACAGTACAAGGAGTTTGAAGGCAACATTATGGAATAACTTAATTGCAAATAAAACCAATCACAGATCTTTATTAGTTGAATTTTTTTGTGAAGCATAATGCACACAAATTTCACTACATTAATTAATATGAGGTTTTTTCCAGATCAAGTATAGAAAAAAATATGGAAAAATATACCCACAGTTAGAACTATTCTTTCTTGTCTGTTGCTTAGCTCTTTTCAAATAACTACACAAAAGTCATATCTGCTTTTCCATGAATGACAGAATGAATACACTTGCAGAGAAGCCTTCAGGAATTGACTAGGTGTACCATGAAAAACACAGGGTACCTTTGATTATAATTGAAGTTCAGGGCAGCTGGATTAAAGAAACTGGTTCTCTTATTCAATTCATTCATATGTAGTTGAACACTAGAGTTTACTGGAACGGGCTTAAAAAGAGCCAAAATATTTGCTTTTGGTTTTGGAGATTAAAGTGAAGGCAAAGTACAGAAACAAGTGTTACAGAAACAAGTGCGTGTGTGTACATGTGTGTTTGCGTGTGCAGGGGTGTTTGCTTTCATGTGAACTGTCAGGACAATTGCAAGAAACTCCTTACAAGATGTAAGGACATAATCCATGTCCTATCTTGTACGTACTGCATGTTTATTCCAATAATGACATTTTTATTCCAAAACCTGAGTGACAAACGTGACAAGACAAACGTTTTCTATTTGGTTAAGATTAAGAGTTAGGTGTAGATATGTCAATTATTAACATTTACCATAAACTATTAATTACCACAATAACATTAATTATTAAGGTGTGTGTTTTATGGTAGGAGTGCAAGTATACACATCATAGTGACAACCAAATATTCATAGAATTATAAAGATTTGACGTTTTCCCCTGCTGGGATATTTTACTGTTTTGGAGTGTTGTGAATTCTAAGGTCGGTAAACTAATAAACTAAAACTAGGTTCGTCACATGTATGCATGTATGTGTACACTTCGTACAGTAACATTCTACTTTAATAACCCTGCGCTATTATTATGACACACATCCATAAAGCTTAGGTAGAAAGGTCAGGTATTTCAGAACACACTGAGCAGCATGAAGGAAACCTTTTTGTAACCTTTGTAAGATTTTGTTCCAAAGATTTTTTGCCTTGCTGGTCTTAAACAAACAAAAATGAGCCAAAAAAGATGACGAGGTTATGCTGTGTATTGAGGCACAATTAACTAACTACTAAACACAATTGCCTGTTATTACTGCAGTTAACATGGAGACTTATAACCTTTACAAAAAACTCAAGTCGCTCTTTTCTCATGGTAGCTCTACAGAATCCCAAAATATTAGTTATCTGGGAATTGGGAGTTTTTGCCCATTAATCAAGTAGAGCATTTGTAAAGTCAGACATTGATGTTGGACAAGAGGGCCTTGCTTGGATCTCTGATATTGTTCATCTCAAAGGTGTTCAATGAGGTTGATTTCAGGGCTTTGCACAGGCCAGTCAAGTTCTTCCACACTAAACCCAGCCATCCCTTATGGTCGTTGAGTTGGCCCTTTATGGAAGTATACAATGATCCAAACTGATCCAACTTCTGAAAAGCAACCTCATTTCATCATCCCTCCTCCTCCAAACTTTACAGTTTGCATAGTGCAGTCAGACAGGTAAAGTTCTAGTCTTCACCAGACTTATCCACCAGACTGCCAGAAAGAGATGTATGAATTTTAGCTGCTCCAGAGACCAGTGGTATTGTGCTTTACACCAATCCATTCACTGCCTGGCATTGTACTTGGTAATGTAAGGTTTGCGTGCATCTGCCCTTGTTTTGGTGCTGATGTTAAAGCCAGATTATGTCTGGAGTTTTCTGAGTCAGCAGAGTTTGGATGACTTCTGCACCATGCACCGCTGTGCTCTGTGACCCTGCTCTGTTCTTTTACGTGGTTACAGTAGCTGTGGTTTTTGAACCCTTCCATTGCACAAAAATACTACTTAAGAAACTTAACAAACTGACTCCTTGCAATAGAGGCTTTTTAATGTAATGCAGACCGCATGGTTGGTGATTTTATACACCCGTGGCAACTGGACTAAATGAAACACTCCACTGAGCCCTTGCTCAATGATTATTTGCTGTAGAACTTTTATGTATCATAATTTTCTTCAATTAGGTTAGACAGCACTAAGCAACAAAGACGGCAATGTCCATGACCCATGCTTAGTGGGTGACCAAGCATCAGTTAGAAAATCCAGATGACATGAATAGGTGCTTAAAACTAAGCAACTCCCTCCACTTCTTATAATAGCTTCCTGGTAGCAACCTGTTCTGCAAAAAGGTTAATGATGAGAGTCAATGTCACAGTAATATATATCTAAATTATGTATATTCTTCAAATGTTTTTATAATAATAGAAGACTTTCCTTGCTCAGTCACCAGTAACTATCCCTGTAGTACATGTATTAATGTTTATTCTTTAACAATATTTGAAGTAGTAAGTGGAAATAAAAATAATAGTTAAATAAATAGTATTATAAATATTAGTATTGTATTAAATAATACAGTGCTGAGGTATATCCAGTAACCATTCATTTCCATTTCTTTTCAGTTCTCCACTCGTGTGTAATGTATCTTTTTTTTGCAAACATTAATGAGTCTTTTTCTTGCCGTTTTTGTGTTTTTGCAGGAGCAGAAGGGTCGTTTGTCGGTGTGCAATAAGCTGTGTTATGCCATAGGTGGAGCGCCTTATCAGATCACAGGATGTGCCCTGGGTTTCTTCCTCCAGATCTATCTTCTGGATGTTGCTTTGGTGAGTTTGTCAGCCTTTTTCTTAGATGCTTGTATATGAAAAGCTGAGCACAAAAATCAATGTGTGTTTACATTCACTTAATAATCGGATAACTGCAGAAAAACCCTATTTGCAATTTCCTAAGTGTTGTTTTCTTTTTAAATGTGATCAGTTGATTTTAGTTTTCTTTCTTTCTAGGAAATATAATATAAATGATTTTAAATGACACTGTACAGAAATATTTTGTTCAACTTTTCTTTTAATGGAAATTGTATTGCTATAGAAAGAAACCAGGGACTGCTTGCTTGTCCCTGGCTCTGTGCTCTTGCTAACTTTAGTGTAACCTCTTTTGTTCAAAGTTCTCATATTCAGCAGGGTGATTCTGTTTCAAACGGCTTAGTAAATTCGTTGTTCTGAACGTTTTCAAAGTTGCCCCCCAACAATTAATTTTCTTTGCCCTTCATATGCGTCTCTATTGGCACTAGTATTTTTCATTCTGAACCTGAAGTATGAACTTCTGAGACCAGTGAGTTGAACTGAACCCCCTTGCATATCCAGTCACAGGACAAAGTGAAAGCCACTGCGCTGCCACAGTCAAGTCATTGTTCTGGGAAATTCATAGGTGGGAAAAGTTTTTATATGCCATTAACTTTGTAGGGGGTTTTATTGAATTAATAGGCTTCTGGCAGATTAAGAGCAAAAAGTACCAGCAGCACTATAAAACCCTTTGGCATTTATCCCGTGTCTAAGGGCAAGCAGACGAGACGTCGGAGGGTTTAAGCTGTGATGCTGCAGTCAAGGCTTTTGTGTCACTTCTAATTAATGCTTTACTTGAAGTTCAGCTTTATTCAGTCCTGTAATTTGGCACTTGAATAATGAGAAGGCTTTCTAGTGGGGAAATGAAGTGCCAACAGAGCTACTTGAGTTCAATGAAACCATGTACCCAGTGTCACAAGGGCACACTGGTGTTCTGTGTTTTTAAAAAAATCTATTATTGTATTTCATTTTTCTGCCTAACCATAAATAGGTATGAAAAACACTCGAAATTTCTACACATAGCAGGTTATTAATCTTTTTCTTCATGACAAAAGTAGGGATTTAAAATGTGGCTAAGCGTTTCATAACCAGTATAATAGATTTTCTCAACTGTTTGTTGGGGAACTTCCAAGACAGTCAAAAAATTATGTTTTGCTTACTCATTTAGCTTGTATCCTATTAAAACCCATAATATGGGGGTTTACACCTGCTTATTTTTAGAACAAAATGATAACCAGACCCTTACAGGAATGGGCACTTCAAGCACGGACAGGGCTAGCAATCAAGGCATTATTCTGAAAATACAGGTTGACTGTATACCCACTGAAGGGTATACTTTCTTCTGACTGTTAAAAAGCAAGGTAAGGAATCATTTTAGCTGGTTAAGTATTATTCTTGACCCTTGTAGGCTACTGCATTTTTTCAGTTTATACCAAGAACAATTTGACAGTCATTAGTCGTTAGAATGGATAGAGTGAAATCCTGAGTGAGTTTTTGTAACGCTAATAATCCAATGTTTCCTCTAATCTTTCCTCTAGTGCAATGTTTGCACTATTGGACTACTGTGACACTTGCCAAAAAAAATCCTGTAATAAAACACAGAGCAGCAGACAGGGTACAAATTATGTAATTGCAAAAGGTTTTATGCTTTCCTTGACTTGCGGGTTGACGTATTAGGCAATTCATTATTAAAGGATTAAAAAATGAAGGGGTGTGCTCAATTGCCCCTTCACTGTAGAATATACAGAGTATAATACGATTGAAGTTGAAATAGTGAAGAATTTTTCTCTTTTTAGTTGGATCCATTCTATGCCTCTATCATCCTATTCGTGGGACGAGCCTGGGATGCAATTACTGACCCAACTGTGGGCTTCCTTATCAGCCGGAGTCCATGGACCAGATTTGGACGGATGATGCCATGGTATGCCTGCTGTATATACATATATAATACTGTGCAAAAGTCTCGGTAGATTATTCACTGATGTGGCGATGGTGAGTTAATGTGTGCTGCACTGATATTAGTGGATCAGACTTTTAAACCGCCCCAGTTTTACTACTGGCCTGAAAATGGCCCACCCACCAAAAATGTTAAGCCACCAGCATCCTGTATCCTATGAGCATTGACACAAGCCATGCAGCAACAAATGAGCTAATGTCTCTGACTTTACATCTACAAGGTAGAGCAAAGTAGAGAGTAATTCATGGGGCAGACAGGTGAATGCACACAACGCTCAATTATGAGTCCATGTGAAGCCTGAAACAGTCAGAAGTCACCGCTTGGATTCAAACCCTCATAAACAGGATGGTGGGCTAAGTAAATTACTTCTGCACCACTTGAGCGCCTGCTAATAATCTTATGACGCACATTGGACCGCTTTAAAATCCCTGTCATGTTCACATGTTCAAGCAGCTTAATGTAGCTTATAAGCACTGTAACTGGATTTCTATTATGGATGGCTAGAAGGTTTGTAAAAATTCCCAAATGCCTGTTAGTTCATAGGTTTAGACATAAACGTAGATGTACACAAAGTGTAGACATGCACAAAGAATGCTAATACAATGATTGAGTTGTTAAAATAATACCATAGGAATTACATTGATACCCTCAGAACTTAATTCGTGTACAACTGACATGAGATATTTCACAGATTTCTATTTTGAATATGATTGGTTTCCCTGGTCCCCCAACCCCCTAGCAATGATGGTGTACTCTGTGACACTATTTTAGTGTTGGGTTACAGCAAAGGATATGGGTTGTATCCAGCTGGCATTGCAGTATCTCCAACATGATTGAGTCAGACTAGACATTTGCTTTGTCTGTTTATTGCAATGTGTTTGGCATACTGTTTCTACAGTTGCTAAGTGGGTTGGCTGTTCCTCACTGTGCAAAAAGACACTTTCAAGGCTCTTTGGGCACTGAGCTGTAAAATTGTAGAAGGCTTTGTGAAATGAGGTGGATTCTAGCCATAGAAACAAAGGTTTTGATGGTCAGATACAGTTTCGTGAGAATGTGAATGTAATTCCCATTGGGCATGGATGAGGGATTTTGAAGTAATCCTCTATCCAAATTCTGTGCAAAGTTAAAGGTACTGAAAGGTTTGATGTTATCTGGTATAAAAACGTTTTCTCATTTTGCCTGCACTGCTGTTGTATGTACCGCTAAATATGATTTTAATTTGATTTGATCAGATATCTATGGAACTTGTGTAGTATTGTGGAATGGATAAGGGCAGTGTGTTTTAATTAAACAATGCTGGGTTTGCATTACTGCCTGTAGCAATATGGTGACACAAGTGCTTAATGCTGTTTAACTCTTGATCTAGACTCCATCTGTCAGGAGTTGCGTGTCCGTGTGGAATTTCTTCTGGTACCTTTACAGAAGTGAGGTCAACTGGTCTGTCTTATGTGCGGCCCCAGTTCTCTGTGAGCCAGAACTGAATTAAATGGCTATGAAAATAAATGACTGAATGATCTGGTTCTGCATGATTTCCTCCCTTTTTAAAGGCAGGTCACTGACCTTGGAAGCACCCTCCCCCCCGTTTCCCCTTTTACGTTAACTAGAGATTCCTGCCTGCTCATTAGAGGACCCTTGTCGTTTTCACCCGGATGTTTGGATTTTAATAGTCAGGAATATGTGTAGGAATAAATGTGTAAAAAAAAGCTGATTTCCCTGTGCTCCCCTATTTATTCGTTTCATTCAGTTGCAGATAATACGATCCGAAGCACAAATAAGGGTTTCGCTTCTTTATTTTATAATCCCGTTTGTGGGTTTGCGTGATCCTAAAACCTTGTGAATGACGATTGGATATAGTGTTTGAAGAATTCACTGCAAGAAAATCAACGCGTTTAATGCACAAAAATAAAATGGAAAATTGCAAAGAAAACCATTTGATCAAAACTGATAAAAGCATGTCAATCACTTCTCTCTGACTGCGGGGAGCTACATTCATGATATGTAAATTTCTAAGCCGTGATTGGTCCAGCCCACAACACACCACTGTTTTTGCTCCCAATCAGAGCCTGCCTTTAAAAGCAGCCGCCTGTTTTCCTGGCTTTAGGAAGCGAAGGCGAATCTCTTAAAGGTTACTGGAGTTCAAGCACAATAATCTCGATCGATCGGTACGTCGTTCCTCCACAGATAGGTTCCTTAAAGAAAAAAACATTACGTATATTAATTATTTCTTTAAAAAGCAGCCTTCCTGCTGTAATGGGAGTTGAGAGGAAAAAATTAGAACAGATTACACATCTGGTTGTCTGTTTAGTAGATTTCCTGTCATTATCTAACGTAAATTAGTCCTTTGTATCTGTCTATCAATAGATCTGGGAGAAAAGACAGACATCCCTGTGGTTTAACGAATTTATTAACTTTTAAATCTCAGACTTTTAGTTTGAATCATTTTGCATGTTATTATGAACTGTAATGTAACAAGAGAGTGACAAGTTAAGTTGGCATTCACATTTAAGGGTTTATCTCTTTCATGCTAAATAATTTGATGTTATTCTGGCACGAACACGTGGACAATATGTTAACTTTGACATTTTTTTTCACACAAATTGAGGTCATACCCAGACCTTTAAAATACAGCTGGAGAAATGGTAACCAACAAAATAAAAAGTACCTGAGTAAAATTAAATGCTTTCTAATAAAAAGTGTTCCCAAACTAAACTACTCCAAGGCATTTGAACCTTTTCTCCAGGATGTTGATTAAGTAAATGTAACTATCCACCTCTGTTTGCCTGATGCATTCCACTGATTAGGTTCCTTAATTACAAGTAGTCCAACCAGCATTATACAGCTTGCTATTGCTTCAGCTGATTGCAAACAAACCTGTAATGTTGTAATGCTTTTAAACAAAATTTGCTTTCACATGAAATAATCAAAATTTGATTAATGTTCCTGTTTTCCAATGTTAGTGTTTGTTAACCTACGACTCACTGACAATATTTGTCACTTGGTGTTGTGAATTATTTTCAATGGCTTGATATAAAACTTGAGATGAGTATAAAATCAGGCTGGTTTAACCTGTGCATCGAGGTGTTTCAGTCATTTGTATATATCTGATTACATTAAAATCTTGGGAAATACACAGGGAGTACACCCTTCCTTCTCTCTAATATGATTACTGTGTTCCTTTAAGTGACGCTCACTGGCATCGGAAATATACAGGAATGACAAGATCAGGATATGACGAAATATGTTTCACTGACGGACAGTCAGTATTGTTTAACATTTGCGCAGGATGTCAAAATCATTTTCTGGACATGGCATTCCATTCTGATGAGTGTTCTGTGTTATAGTGGGTGTGCAGTTTTGGAAAATGTCCAAAGCGTTGCTTTCAAATGTGACTTTGGAGACCTCATTCCAAACTCATAGATATCAAGTTCATCCCTCATTTGCTGATATAACAGGTTTCCCCTTTTCTGTGAAGGCTTTCCCTCGTATTGGAAGCATGATATACTGTACTTCAGGTTAGTTTAGAAAGTATAAATGGTGAAGGTTACTGATGTTAGACAAGACTTAGACAAATGCATCAAGTTTAAATTTGGAACAGGTGAAAGGTTCCTTTGGGGTTTTTTTTTTTTGCTATTGCAGCTCAAATTTGTCAATCAGTTTGAAACGCAATTCACCATGGTCATAAGTGTTGTAACTGTGGGTACTCATGCTAGACACTCGTGGTTGTTTGTTTTGCAATAACACTTCCAGTTAACCAAGCTGGCTACTAATATTAGTTTGTCTATGGAGATTACATGGCAGTAAGCTTGATTTTTTTAAATTTTTTAATTTTTTTATGCCCCTATGTGCAGTGAATTTGGCAGAAACTATACAATTCAGTTGTCAGTTTCCATACTCTTCAAACACTCAGCAAAAATTAAGCTATTGGACTTGAGATGAAATGACTGATCTAAAAGCCATCAAGAATTAAACATGGATGCAATAATAGAGTATGCGATAGCCTTTCCATTTGATTCGCTAAATATTCTTGTAGGTAAGCTTGTATGCACATGAACAACCTTGTGTTGGTGTTGTTCCGGTCAGTGGTAATGGTTTTAGAAACTTCCATCCATATATTATCTTCCGCATAATTCACACGGGGTCGCGGCCCAGCCAGTGCCCACCTGGCATCTTGCCTCAAGGGCAGAAACAACCCTAAACGGGGTGCTAATTCATCGTAGGCAATGCAGACTCCACACAGAAAGGACCCAAGCCTTTCCAACCTGAAATTGAACCCAGGACAGTTGAGCTGTGAGGCAGCGGTGCGACAACATTTGATTCATCAGTTCACACAATCTCTCTTGAGTCAAACTTTCTGTGTTGTGCCAGAATCTTTATTCTGTCCTTGCTGTTTTTGTTAGATAGCAGTGGTTTTTTTAACGGATCTTCACAATGCAAAATCTGAATTAGGCAAACTTCTGCTTATTGCTCTTCTGAAAGGAACTGCTTTGCTGACAGATTTGAATGCTTTTTCCTGTTGAAATGTACATTTCAGCAGGTGACCATATCTGCTTAAAGAGGATTTGGATCTCCCAGATTCTTTCTTTTTGGCAACATCACCTGTTGTTTGAAAGTGTTGACATATTCTCTGAAAAGCTGATGGCGTGAAAGGGATTTGCTGTACCTTTAGGGTCTTGTAAATTTCAGAATAGCTGCATTTGGCTTGATTGCTTTTCAGAATATTTTATCACTTGTTTAATAAAAAAGGAAACATGACTTAAGACTTGTTATATTAAACATTTAAATCTTTAGATTATTTTATCTTTGTGTAAAACAAAATTTTCCTGTTTCCTGCCTGTTTTTTTGCAGTGTAGCTACTGAGCGCTACTGTTTGCTGAACATAAATGGTGGCAGTAAAATAGCTAGGTCAATAATGCCACGTCACTTCCAACACATATGTCTATAAAGTCCTAAAATGTTTGGACAGGGCTAAATTGGCATCAGCTTATATTTGGATTACAGTGATGTGTCTAATAGCAGACTTCATATAATTCTCATTTTTATTTCTTCACAGGATTGCTCTGTCAACTCCTTTTGCTGTTGTGTCTTACTTTCTCATCTGGTATGTGCCTGCAGTTGAACAGGGCAAAGTCATCTGGTACCTCATATTCTACTGTGTCTTTCAGACTATGCAGACCGTGAGTATTACTCAGATCTGCTGTTTGCCATCAGTCGATTGTTCTCTGCTTGCAGGTAGTTAGTTTTATTCATTTTGTTTTTTGTTTTTGTGTTACAGTGCTTCCACGTGCCATACTCTGCCCTTACCATGTTTATTAGTACAGAACAGAAGGAAAGGGATTCAGCCACTGCCTACCGTAAGTAGTACCGTATGTATCTGTTGTAGTGCTGCCAAAAAGTTGTTAAATCCATAATGTAATCCCATATATTGTTGATTCAACTGTCAAGTAAACTGTGGCATAACTAATTAACCATACTGAATATACAGTTCATTTCTTCTCAAATAACTGAATTGAATACATGTAGTACTTGGCAAAAATCTCGAGCCACCATTAGATTAGATATACCATATCCGTCTCCTTATTAGAATACAACCAGAAAATTCAAGACATTTGTATGCAATATTAAAAAAATTGAAAGAAAAAAGTGGTAAGCATTTAGTGACCTAGTAACCTACTCATACACTTGAGCAGTAGCAGCATCTGGGAACTTTATCTAGATGCCAAATTGACCCAAGCTGAATGATCTTTTTGGAAAGGCAGCAGCCAAGAAATGCTGATAGCTACATGAAATAAACCAAATAAACATCAAGAAAAGGAGTATTGTGGATCCAAGTTTTTGGGTCTAATATTCACCAAAATTTTTATAAGGGTATTATACAATTGATAAAGCTACAAATCCAATAGTGGCCTAAGATGTTTGCACAGTACTGTACACTACAGTATATAGTGTTTATTGTGGTTCATAGTTATTCTAATCACTTTTTCATTAATCTTTCCCAAATTAGGAATGACCGTGGAAGTTTTGGGCACGGTCATCGGCACTGGCATCCAAGGCCAGATTGTGGGCATGGCCAATGCACCCTGTGTACCAGTTGGAAATTCTAACTCCACTACCCAGCAATTTGGATCTGAAGTCAACATTAGTCAACCACACATTTCCCTGGACCATACAGTAAGTCCTGCATAGAGCTCTAATGCATTCTATGTAAATTGCTCACAAAACTTAGGGGATATTTAATCATTGGATATTTCACTTTGAATTATCCCCTAATTTTTGTGAGCAATATGTTACTCTACTCCAGAGATCCAAGGTTCCATCTTAGTCTCGGGCTCTGCCAGTGTGGAGTTTGCATATCTTTCCTATGATGGGTATGCTGTTACTGTGGTCTTCCCACATTCCATATACATGCATTAGGTTAACTGGTCACTCTGAATTGCCCCAGTGTGAGTGTTTATGACTGGTATTGTTTTAACCTAGCTGTTGTGACAACTTGAAATTGATGCTGATGTGATGTTTAATAAAACATAACAAAACAAGCAAGCAAACAAACCCAGGTATTGAACTGTGCACCATTTATCTTGTCTTCCGTCAGAGACAGGCGTACATGATTGCATCGGGGATTATCTGTGGCATCTACATTCTCTGTGCCATCATGCTCTTCTTCGGTGTGAAGGAATGCAAAGGTGAGCCAACGCCTTGACTATATGAGTCCACCACCGTCCCCACTAACACCCAGATTTACTTCTTTAGAACTGTGGATTACATTGGGAGTGGGAAAAGATCTGTGTCTGCAGATTATATAAAGTAGGATTTGGTTCATATTTGATTTGCCCATCCTCCTTTGAGAACTTTTCCACAGTTCTCATATTACAGAGTTGGCATGTGGCAGTGTGTGAGTTCTGAGCTTTAGTTGATCACATGGAAACTGAGACGACTTATTTCACCCCAGTGGCAGAGATGCAACTAAAAAGGTGGATAGTGCTTTAGTTTCCTGGTATCTCTTAGCATGCAAAGCTACACAAGCCAGTCTTTATAGAGCAGGATCAGCCAGTGGGAGAGGAAAACCGAACACCATGTGCACGTGTACTGCAGAACAGTGTGCTCGTTGTTGGGTTTTACGAAAGCATGGAGTCATAGCATTTATACTGACACAGTTTGGTCAGAAGTAATTGCTTTATGACATGTGTTTGCAATGGCCTTCTAACTGCATTAAACTGCAGTGACCATATATGCTCTGCATGTCAAAAGCGTCCTGTCTTCTAAAATGTCATGTGTCATAGTGTATATGTATAGCTATCTACTGATGTGTTAAAAAAATTTTACGGTTTGTAAGATACAAATATGAAGCAACTAAAAACCAAGAAATGCTGCCTCTAAAACTAAGTGAAAGTACAAAACAAGAAGAAATGTTTTTCTACTGACAGCATGTGGCAGAATCAGAACATGTGGGGAATGTTTTGAATTAATTTTGTTACACAATGCATGCTTTGCAGAAGATAACATGGAAAACCCGATACAGTATTTGCCTGATAGACCTAACTGAGTTGATATACTCGCTGCTATAGTCACACTATACATACACAGGTATGCCACATTTAGCAACCAATGTCCCTTCACTATAATGACCATGGTCTTTAACAATTATGATAAATTATAACAGGAAATAAAAACCTGTCTTTTAACTCTGGACATCGCAGCCATACGCTGTACTTTTTGTTATCCCACAAGTTGTATATTCGATCTAACCTATAAATATGGGATGGGATTAACCGTACAGTCGCAGCCGACTCTCGGTCACTTGATGGATCATCGATCTCAACACATTTCTATCCTTCATCGATGTGATCCATTAAGTATTTCGGCAGGATAGTGGAGTAGTTTGCCATTGCTTTCTTCGCCCCTACCCATTGATCCGGGCTTGGAACTAAGCATGTCTTACAGCTTAGGCTTCCACTTGCATTTTTGTATTGTTTTTTACCTGTTGTTTGCATGATGTTTTCTTGTGAAAATGTCCTTCTTTACATTACAATAGCCTAAAAAGACTTTGCCTTTGATGTCCATCTGATCAATTCGTTCAACGTCCTGCTTCAAAGAACCTAATGCTGACATTAAATGGTGCATTCCTGTATGTTTATATATCTGTTACAAAACAGGAAGTTGGATAAACAGTTTAATACTATAGACAATAAAGACAATAAACCAGAACAATGTTACAAACTTCAATCATTTTCATTTTAAACTATATTTATTGTTGACATGGTAGTGGAGTTGTTAGTCTGTGGTGCCTGGGTTCAAATTCCTGGCCAAGACGTTGTCTATGTTTGCGTATTCTCCTCATGTCCTCCAGTTTCTCTAGTTTTATTCCACATTCCAAAGACATGTTTTGGGCCGACTGGCATCCCTAAAGTCTGTGTATGTGTCCATGTGGCTTGTGATTGACTGGTACCCTGTCCAGGGTTGGTTCCAGCCTTATGCCCTGCTCTGAGGTGCTGCTTGGACTGTGAGTGAGACATATTTATTAGGAAATCCAGTATACCAGTGCTTCAGTCACCTCCAACCTTAATGGCATTCTTGATGTTAATTAATGTTGGGTGAAAAAAAAGGTTATGTAAAGGCATCTTTATGATTGAGATTTATTCAGTAGTTTGTTACCATTCCAGTGATACAGTATGATTCATATGCAGTGTGTGCATTCCTCTCTCAGGACATGCAATTCAATACGAAACTTACAGTCCATCTCCAGACAGAAATGCCTCAAACCAAAAGTGAAAATTACATCTTTAAAAAATTCCAAAACTTTAAAACGTCCCACTTTTATAAATGTATTACTTACCAACCAACATGCATAAGAGGCTGCTTTCAGTTTTTATAGGAAGCACAAGGAGTTTAGGTTTTATCCACATTATATTGATTGTATTGTATATTTATATTGATGACTCAGTGTTAGCCTCATGGGTGACGTGACAAACATCAACATGCCTATTTACAATGTTATGGTGGGACTTACTTTATAGGCATCCTGTACTAAAGCCTAAAAAGACGCTAAACACACCTAAGTTGTATTATGCCTACACGGAAACTATTACAAATATCAAACATACAAAGACAAACTTTTGGAACTTGTGTCTATTTTTTTTTACAGAAACCACCAAAACCAAGTCAGAGCCTCTGTCCTTCTTCCGTGGAATCCGCATGGTGATGGGTCATGCACCATATGCCAAGCTGGTGATGGGTTTTCTCTTCACCTCTCTGGCTTTCATGGTAAGTGTTGTCATACTGCCAGTGGTTTCCACAAGCACGGTTTGTTTGTGTGGAATTATATGGCGCCACTGACCAGCAGCTGCTGTTTACAAAAAACCTTCTTCTACCCTAAACTATATTTGGCAGTTATTTTTGTTTATTATGCTTTGCAAAAGTCTGATGCTTTAATGTGTCTTCTTGCAGCTCCTGGAAGGCAACTTTGCACTGTTCTGTTCCTACACGTTGGGCTTCAGAGATGACTTTCAAAACGTCCTACTGGTCGTCATGGTAAGTGCTATTCTGAATTTACTTATGCATCTCAATTCCAGGAAACAAATGAGACAATTAAGTTTTTTTTTTTTAGAATTATAATGTTGTTTTTTTTTAATGAATCTTCTCAACTGTGTAGCAGCTGCCTAGGTAAAAAGCGCACTCTGTTAAAGATGGTGGCACTATAGTATTAAGCCGTGAAGTCTGGGCCATGTCACGAAGTTCGTACTCATGTCATTGATTACTTTCTGTCCATATGTGCCAAGATATGAAAGCATATCATGTCGCCATTTTCAAAACCTTGCAATACATTAAAAATCCCTTCGTAATTTAGAATCAGCAATACCCTCCCATAATACATGCCAAATCTTTCATGAATCAGATGAACAGTTTAGAAGGCGTGTTAAAATGCAAGATGTGCTCAATCACATTAAAATTACAAACTGTTTATATATATTTTTGATGTACACCACACAAACTGGAACCACAATGTGTCTAAAATAACTAAATCTCCTGGATCACTCTCTGCAACTAAATGTCACATGCTCACCGACCACTATATTGTACGTGCATCTGCTCCTTATCGCATATATTAGACAATCACGTGGCAAAAACTCAATGCATTTAGGTATGCGATGGAAGACATGTTAAACCTGATTAAGTTCAGAGTATCAGATTGTTGAAGAAAGGTGATGTAAGTGGCTTTGAATATGACATGGTTGCTAGTCTGCGTTTTTGAGAAACTGCTTATCTGATGCACAAACATTCCTATAGGTTTTACAGAAAATGGTCTGAAGGAGGTAAATATCCAATGAACGGCAGATTTAACCTGTTCGTTTGCTTGTTGTTTAGTCTCACAAATCAGAATTGTATACATTGCTTCAGAGTCTGGAAGCTTTCTCCATTTGTTTTCACACCAAATATCCACCATTGCAAATCACCAACCACAATGCTTCTGTGTGACCTGTAGGAGGATGTGATTCCGAAAGAGATGCTATAATACAGGAACCATATACTTTAACTATACTTCAGACATCTGTCGCAAGAATGTTCACATGAGAGAAACAGATGTTTCACCATCAGAAAAATTACTTTACAGGAACATTTTGTCTTGACCGGAATTGTTGCAATCAGAATTTAAAAAAAAGCTTTTAACATTAGATTGAACGCTTATTAATATTTAAAAAGCTTTAAAGGTTTGTTTTCCTTTTTGCCAGTCTGACTTAAACGTGGTGAACAAACAAATGGCACATAACCCGTGAGATTGTTTGTTCTAAATGGGTGTGGCTTACTAAAAAACTAAATATTTTTAGAATAACTGTGCTGAACATTAAAAAGTTTTAAAAAGACGTCTATACGTTTTATACTTTGAGTGTCACAACACATACTCGCAACACATACTTGATACTTCCGTTAATGGAGTATTCTCCTAAATTTTAACGCCCATGATCGTATCTATTTTGGCACCCTTGCCCCATATGTATTGTGTCAACATTCCAATTTGCACTTCATTACTTGCCTGACTAGAATTGCCCAAATAAAAAGGAAATAGAAATAAAATAGTTAAATAAAACGATTCTAAAAAGTTCAGATTAAAAGGTCCTTTTGAAAAGGCCATCAGTAAAAAGTACAGACTTTTTTAATCTGAGATGTAATAGTAAAACATATCAAATTACAGAAATAATGAAGTAAAGATATTTGTACTTATAAACAGTAACTTAACAAAAAAATTTCTTGCTCTTTGTTACGTATCACCTCTGTATGTGATAAGATTTCACTCCTAACCTGCTCATATTTGTTTTATGTCTCCAGCTCTCTGCCACTCTCGCTATCCCATTCTGGCAGTGGTTCCTCGCTCGATTTGGCAAGAAGACTGCTGTGTGTGTTGGGACCACAGTAAGTACTGACAGGTCCATTGTGTTTATTAGGGCTTAGTTCGTGTGTTTATAATGCTATTTACTTGACCATTAAGGAATCATTTCAAAGACCAAGAATGCATCTTATTTTTGTTCATGTTTGTGTTCTGCCTGCAGTCTGTGATCCCGTTTCTGATCGCAGTGGTCCTGGTAGAGAGTAATCTCATTGTGACATACATTATCTCCTTTGCTTCTGGAGTAAGCATCGCTGCAGCCTTCCTTCTTTCCTGGTTAGTATTTACCTGAGGCAAACCGAGATGATGACCAAGAGGGCTAGATTGAGCTAATCTTAATCTTTATGTAGGTCCATGCTTCCTGATGTTGTTGATGACTTCAAAGTGCTGAATCCTGGCTCCCAGGGACACGAAGCAATCTTCTACTCTTTCTATGTGTTCTTCACAAAGTTTGCCTCTGGTGTCTCCTTGGGAGTCTCCACACTTAGCCTTGAGTAAGTCACCTTTTTATTAAGTGTCTATTGATAAATGAAGAGTTTAATGACTTTTTATTATGTGGTGCCAATTGTGTCTGGCTTTAATATGCAATCTGTATCTTGTTCTAGAGTTTACACATTGCAAGGACTTACATTTTATTTCAGTGTTTGTGGAGACAATAGACAGGCACATTTCATAAAGACAGAGGGGAATGCCACCAAAAGTACTGTTGTATTACATGTATAAATAGGCTACTGGTACAAACATACAAAGAATGGCCTGTAGGTGTCAAACTATATGTGCAGTTCTCATAAGTTTAATGACATAATCACTAATTAATTGAGAACCATCATGAAAATGGATTCAGTGGGATTTTGCACTGTAGTCATTAAATATGTGTTACTGGTCTAATATCAGTCTGCTACATTTAGCGTTATATAAGTCAAACTAAATCAAACCAAATATTATTTTGAAATACTCTGCTCACAAAAATTAGGGGATATTTCAAAACGAATATGAAGCAATTAAAAAGGAAGCATTTGATTTGACCTCTTTAAACAAAACCATCAGAAAAGCAAATGAAAAGTCAAAAAGTTGTTTGATTACACGAATGAGATGCAAACTCAATTACTGTGATTGAGTAGCAAGTGGGTTGAGTAGCATTCATGGGGTGAACAGAATAATGTCAAACTAAATGAGAGTTCCACACATTGACTGTTCAGTAGGTTTTATGGTCACTCAAAACACACTGACAGTGATGGGACAGAATCAGATTGTTCAGCAGTTCTTGTGGAATCCTTTTCGTATTTATTTTGAAATAATTTTTGTGAGCAGTGTATTAACTTAACTGTAGTGGTCTGTAAAATAAGCTATAGACAATTATGCAATTAAACCTAGGGAAACTGAAATGTGTTACAATACTTCATAGTTTAATAATTGTACGAGTATGAAATAAATGTGTGTGGCTTCAAGTCATGGAAAGCTGTGGGCCAAATTATTGTGTGGCATGTGAACAATTTTTTTAAATATACTGCTCACAAAAATTAGGGGGTTTAAGTAGGAGAAGCAATATCCTAATTAAATACCCCCAAATTTGTGTGCATAAATAAAAACAAAACACTGAAGTAAAGCATACATCCTGTTTTATTTATATATATATATATATACATATACACACACACACAGTAACTTAATTTACATTGTAAGCAATAATATATTAGGCACTTTTTTACATAAACCTTATATTTCATTACCTTTGTATACATTTTATTATAAGCTTTGATGTGTAATGAGATCTGTAATGTGATTTGTAAGCTACATCTCCATTTAGAGGATTTACATCACAGTTAGATTTTGACAGCTCATGAGGTGGTTAGGTCAGTAAACTAATCTTTATTCTCGCATCTTTCAATTTCCAAATAGTTTTGCTGGTTATGTGACGAGAGGCTGCTCCCAACCAAAGGCAGTGGATATCACGTTGAAGGTCCTGGTCTCCGCAGCTCCTATTTCACTCATCATTATTGGTCTGTTAATATTTATCACTTACCCCATCAATGAGGAGAGACGTCAGGGGAACCGCAAACTGCTCCAGGAACAACGGTAAAACTGCTTATAAACTTTATTTATTTCCCAAATTAATCAAAATTGATTGAAAGATCCTGCATGGAAGCTTTGTACAAGCCTTTCATATGCATCTTTAATTCTATGTAAAAACCACAGTGAATTCAAGTTCATAAGAACCCCTTAAAACTCATGGTTATACAGTCTCCAAGCATATGTTGGTCAAAAGATATGCTTTGATGATTTCAAACTCCAAAATAATTTAAGAATTATTGCAGGAAGTGTAATTATTGCATATTGGTTTACATTTTATTGCATGCGTTTTGGAACTTTTTTGGGGGAAAATGAAACGCATGGTTTCCTTACCAGATGAACTGTAGCATTATTTATGAGATGTCAGAAATATCAACAATCCATTGATTGAAACAGATCAAATCAGTCCTTTCTCTGCATGTCTAAATAAAATCTGCACTCAGATTAGCTAACAGGGAAAAATAAGTTGCTGCTTTTTCTTATCCAATCATTGAACCCGTTTTATTTTCAGTAGTCTTCAGTTGTCTGTTTTCACCTGCTCCCTTTACTTAGTTAGGATAGTTTAGAATAGTTTTTGGAGGCAGTCTGAAATCTTAGTCAGAATCACCACATAAAATTAACTGAATATAGCAACAACATCCGTTTTATGCATTTTTATTATTAAATGTGAAAACATCAAACTAAGTTTGAGAGACGAAGTGAATCATCACCATTATTTGCTTCCAAAAGTTACATTGCCTATAGACTGTATGCAATGTAATGTTAATAATAATTTAATTGTATATGTTATTTCACATTTTATTTAAAAATTACATGATGTCATATTTATTAAAATATATCCTGTATAATTAATGTAAAGTGAAATACAAACTAATATAAGAATTTTTTTTTTATTCTTGTATGATTAAAAAAAAGCTTCATCTGGTCTTAATCTCATCTCAAGTCTTGACTTGGACACTAAAAGTTGTCATTGTGTTGACACTAGGTGCTAGCCCTTACCCTTACAGATTGGGAGAATGTGGTTGAAAATCTGAAGTAGAAATGCCTGTGCAGGGTGTTTAAATGTTAAAAAAACAACAACTGCTGAGTTGTCTCTGAGGTATGAGCTAGTAGGTTTCAGTTTTTATCTGTTTCCATGCACTTTATCTGACTCTCATTTTCTTTCTATAGGGAGATGGAATCAGAAGCAGTCTCAACGGAGACCGAGCTGGCCGTCGTCCTGTAATAACCCAAGACATGGAGGGCTTTCTGCTATTTAAATGCCAGAAGAAGGGAGTCACAAATGCGAGATGAATCACACATAGGCATTATGACAGTCACACGTACTAATTTGCATTCATACTTCCACCTATCAACAACAATGGGCGAACTTGAAGATCCAGACGACGGTGCCTTGAAATGTGAAAACGCTGCTGGACCACTTTTGTGTCAAGACTATTCAAAACAAGAGGACAGAAACTTTTGAAATGTGATCAGTGCTTATGCACGTTTGATTCATTGGGCCAACGATGATGCTCCTTTCCAGAACAGAACTTATGTATAGTGTTTTATTTATCCTGAAAAGCACAAAGCACTCACAGTTGACTAAGACATTCTCCATCTTTGCAAAACCAGGGGGAAATATTATGGTTCATCTTAAATTATTCAAATGTTGCATTCACACACGTTCCATCAAAACCAAACAAAAAGGATGTGCACCAATTCGATACACTCTCAGTATCTCACTCACAATAGCCTTAAATGTTAAGTCAGTATTGGAGTAGTAATCCATGTATTGTGAATTGGGATGTTTACTATCTCGCACTTGAACACAGGACAGTTTGTCCTACTGCACTATTTGGCAGTGCAGTGGTTTGACTCCATGACTGTTCAGACATCACCAATGGATTATTAACCAGTATTGGCTCATACTCAGAGCTTTTTGTGGTATTGAGATGGAGAAATCTAATCTAAGCATCTCTTTAACTATATCATGTTTACACATTGAGAGTTTGTTGCTCAGATCAGGATTAGTCCTAATCCTACAGTAAAATCCTTTCAATGGAGAACAACCATTGATATTTAAACTAAGACTGGAATTAATCCATGCCTGGAAAAACTGGCCCTCAGAGGGTTATTTTTACTTCTTTTTTTTTTGGTACTTTTTGTAATGTTGGCAAATCTCAGCAGTATATTGCACTAATTTATTAAAGTGTCCAGAGTAAGGCTAAATCTGCTTGTTGGGGTTTTTCTGAGTGTGCCAACAGGCATCATTTCACTCCCAGCGTACAGCCATACAGACTCCAGAACAGTTAGTCTTGAGGGCTCAGTCTTTCTGTGATTTCACTTGAAAGACATGCACCGGCATTGCCAGAGACAAAATCCAAACGGTTGCCAAGTTAACATTTTAGTGTTTGAATGGCTGAATGAGTGATTTCCTTGAATGAGTCCCTTTGAGTTACCTGGATATTAACACTTTGTATATTGTGCATTGACAGTGTTGGTCATGTGTATTGAGGCACCACCAATGTAAGAAAAATGAAGCTATTTAAGTATATTTAAATGTAAATATTGTATAGTTCCCCCTTCTCAGTACCTCTTAATAGGAGGATTGAGAATTGCGGGAAGAAACTGAGAATGGCTTTTTCTCCAGAAAATTGTTTGAGTGATTGAACATGCCAGTTTTGATAAAGAGCTCGTGCGAAATGAATGGCTGTTCGTGAGTGCCAAAACCGTATAAGGGAAGCACTTTTGTTTGTGTACGAATTGTTCTGGTTAATGCCTGTCAAGTTTGTTTGCAACCATTATAGCTAACAAACATGCCTGCTGTGACAAAGTCATCGTTCCTTTGGTCAACTGTAGAGATTTGTTTGCATTGCTTCTCTTGGTGAATTGTGATTGCATATGTCATACATATATTAATGTGTCTACATTTGATGCGGAATCTCTCGGAAAGGTCTTTGTTGTTTTATTTTGTACTGACCATATCTGGTACAGACTGTCTTGCTGTTATGTAAGACCACTGAGGTTATGTAACCACAGAGAACTGTCGTACATGTTTGTATATATTTATTTTGCATTTAATGTCTGTACAGTGATTAATTATTTTAGGTGTTTTTGATTGGAAGTCTCTTTTACCGAGTTATTTAAAATGCATTGGGAAATGGGAAATGATACTGAAATAAACACTAATTGATAGAATTTTATTGTGATCTTGTAAAAGTGAGAATTTAAATCCTTCACTTGTACCTTATCATGGAATCAATCACGTGTGTGTGTGTGTGTGTGTGTGTGTGTGTGTGTGTGTGTGTGTGTGTGTGTCCATAGACACACAAAAAAAAAATATAAAATTT
>JAUZSU010008647.1:0-11247 GCA_034780255.1 Parotocinclus maculicauda
TCACACACACACACACACACTCTTTCACACACACACACACACACTTTCACACACACACACACACACTTTCACACACACACACACACACACACTCGGCCACACACCCACACACACACACACACCCACACACACACACTGACACACACACACACACACACACACACTTTCACACACACACACACACACACACACACACACACACACACAAAGCTGCACATCTGTCACACACAGACACACACACACACACACACACACACACACAGACAGATGCATGTCTGTCACACACAGACAGATTAAGACGTGTTCCCATTGGCACATTGTTAGAAGAAGGAACTGGAGATCTCTTCATTTTGATTTAATTTCCCTCTGTAGCACTATAGTGCAGTGCAAAATGTCAGCGCGGTGCTGTCCGCGGTGCTGAAGTGTGTACACCGTGTGAATGTTAGGTAGCACTACAGCAGTGCAACAGCAAACACACTGCAACACAGTGTGCACGCTTAGAATAAACGTGTTGATGATGTATCGGTGCGAATGCAGCACTGCTCGAACTCTAACGACTACGGTTCTAAATCTAGCTCGCGGTGCAACTCGGAAAAAAAGACACAGCCTGTTTAAATAAAGCGTAGTCGGCGTATTTAAATACTCGGACCCACAGGAGAACTGTGAGATAAAATTAATTAATTAATTATTAATTAGGGCTAATTCAAATAAAAGCAGTCTAAATAAAGAAAATAAGTATAAATAGAAAAGCAATATAATTCCTCTGTGCTGTTCAGATGAAGCTCTAAATACGCTGTACCTTGTTATAAGACAGTTTAAATAGAGATGGTCAATGATCTGATTTTCTTTATCGGTACAAACTCAGTTTGTACTTCCATACCGCTAAAGTAACAGTGCTGGTACTACTGCTGGTACCACATGGAATTCTAACTTGTATGATCTCAAAACAGTTTTGGTCGCAGCTTAGAGCCTTGAATAAAGATGTGGAAAGCCCTAAAACAGCTAAACATTAAACCTTTAGTATTTTAATGATCTCTGTAAATGAATTTTTATTTATATAACACAAAGTGCTCAACAATAGTCTAAAAACACACTAAAACACTACCAGCAACATGTGCAAAAAGAAATAAAAACCTCAGACTAATTAAATAATTAGGTCAATATAATGTATGTAATTAGACGAATGATGTTCTGGGTGCTGTGGAGAGAAAAACGTTACAGATATCACACCCAAGATTTGAATGGTATATTTAATTTAACTTCTGGCCACTTACAAAACGGTAGATCAGCTACGTATGGCTAGTGGGCTGCAGTTATTTAAAAGAACATACTGGAATTGAGGGACACAGGTCACTGTGGTCACGGGTTAGTGAATTCCCACTGTGTTTGAGCCCTAGACATGTCCTGCACCCAGACTCAGCCCTGTGATGGACCGGCACGCCGGGCAGGGAACTCGTGATTTTAGGATAGTACTCAAATCCACATTCATTCATTCCAACATTCATCAGCTTTGAACAGGGCTAAAATATTCCTGAGCTGAAGTAATTGTTTGATGTAAAAAGTCAGCAGACAATGAGTTAAAAGCAAAATAATTAGTGGAAGGAGAATAAACGAGCTTTTATGGGCCGACTATAAGCACATCTGCCGCATAAAATCTTGTTTAAAAAGCCATTCTGAGCACTTTGCTAGAAACGGACTCGCTCGCTCGTTTGCATATTAATGGGCTTCTTAAAAATTCTTTAATTCCCCCACGTTTCCTCCTGGTGTTCAGTGAAAGTGAACTTTGTGATTTTGCTGGTCCGGTTCTGTTGTAATTGAGTTGGGAAATGTTTGAGGATGTTGGATCTTGATGACTCAGTGTTCTCTCTAATGGGGGTGGTACAGTTACTGCCTGCAGGTCTGATGTACAGCCTCCACGCCTAAAGGTTATTTCTGAGCAGCACACTTTATTAGCCGGGGCTACCTGGTAATGGCCGGCCGGGGAGGATTCCCTGACTGCTGCCGTCATTCATCAGAGATGCAGCAGAATGCAGAGTGATGCTTATTAACAAAAGACTCCATAAAACTAAGAAGACAGCGACACTGGAGCAGAGGCTCCACAACAGAACTGACCAACAGGATTAGATATGAACTTATCACACCAATGGCACAGGAGATCAATCAATCAATCGTCCTGTGATTCCAGTTAAAAAGAAAGAAAAGCAAGATGGAAATAATAAACAAAATGAACAAAAATTACTTAGAAAAAGCAGAAAGAAAGAACAAGAAAAAAAGACGTACAAACAGAAAGAAAAGAAAAACAAATATAGTAATAAAGAATGAATAGCAAAAAAAAAAAAGAGAAGGAAGGAAAGAAAGCAAGGAAGGAAAACCAGAAAGCAACAGGAAGAAAAAAAGTTGGAAGAAAATTAGACATAATGGCAGAACAAAACCAGATAAAAGGAAACAAAAAGAAAAGAACAAAAAAAAAAACAAAAGAAAGCAAGGAAGAAAAGAAAATCAGAAAAACACAGAAGGAAAAATAAAAGGTAAGAGACAGAATGACAGAATTAGACAGAATGACAAAAACAAGATTAAAGGAAAGGAAACAAACAAAAAAGAGAAAAAACAAAAGAAATAAATGGACGTAAGGAATTAAGAAAAGGAAATTAAGGAAGCAAGATAAAAAAAAAAGAAAAAAAGAAAAAAATGAACAAACAAATAAAAGAAAGAAAAACCAGAAAGTAACAGTAAGGAAAAAAGGTTAGATTAAAATGACAGAAACAAGATAAAAGGAAAGAAAACAAATGGAGAAAAAAGAAAGAAAGGAAGAAAGGAAAGAAAAATAAGGGATAAAATAAAAGAAAGAAAATAACGAAAGATTAAAAGAAAGAAAAGAACGAAAGGAAAAAAGAAAAGAAAAAAAGAGAAAAAAGGATGGTAGGAAAAGGAATAAAAGTAAAAAGGAAAGTAGGGAAACAAAAGAAATGGCACCAATCAAATAAGTTTGACACCGTGTTAATGGATCTCTCAGTGCAGATTAAACTTTCTGGATTTTTCCTCACTGCAGCTATGATGATGCAGATCCTAACACTTTTTACAGCTCATCTTTTGTCTGATCTTTCATAAGTAACACGTCTTTAAAATAGAAGAAAGGCAGTGAATGTCACCAGTCTAAAGTTTTACTTCAAAGCTCCTCAAACTGTTAAAGGTTTCTTAAACTGTAATTTAGTTTCTTCCACCAAAGAAACACTCAGTAAAAATGATAATATATAGAGATAATCTTTTTGGACATTTGGACTCTGGAGCATTTGAGCTGCACCACTCAATGTTATGGATTAATATTGGCATCTTATTTGGATTTAGTCTTGGTCACAAGGCTCATTTCTCAGAAGTTAATCATTATTCTGCCTCAAACATGGAGGTTCTTATGAAATATAAGACTATTGGGGGTGGTGATGTTTAAATTTCCATTCCACGTCATCTTTAATTAAACACTTAATGAACATAACTGTTTGTAATGCACGGCAGATCATTTCAATAAACATGAGTCACACCACAGAAAAACAGCTGTGGCGTGTGCTGTCTGTCTTGGCGTTTTGCTTCATTACACTTGTGTTGCTTCTTTTTATCTTTAGAAATGAATCGATCCTAAACTGAGTTTTAGAAGTCAGAAGAAATATCACTATAACTATGACTATATGACTATGATATGATTATGATTTATAATTATTGCTGCTGTTATATATTTTTTTATTTGTAATTAGTATTTGAAAAAGTATCTGAATTATTTCACTACCATTACTATGACTATTATTAATTAATTTATAATTTATAATCCCAATTTTAGAACATTTTCTATATTATTTTACTACTATTAGTATTTGTTGTAATTATTTATTAATATTCATTTATTTATTTATGATAATTTTATTACCACAATATTATTAATAATAATCATCACCGTTTCCATTATTGTTATCATTCATATAATATTAGTATTATTTATTATTATTGTTATGAATTTATTTATTATTTTTATTTGCATAAATAATTATATATTATTTTACTACCGGTATTATTATTATTGTTATCATCATTATTATTATTATTAATAATAATATAATAATCATAATAACAACAATAGTAAATGTATTGTTTATAATCAGAATTTTTTTTGTATTATTTTACTATTATTATTATTACTAATTGTTGTAATTATTCAATAATATTAGTTATAATTATTTTATTACAACAATAATATTAATAATACTAATAATAATAGTCATAATCATCATTACCATTATTGCTATCATTTATGATTAGTATTTATTATTGCTGTTATGAATTTATTCATGATTTATAATTATTATTTAAAAAAGTAATGTATTATTTTACTAGCATTAATACTATTATACATTTATTTATAATAAGCATTTTATATATTTTTTTATAACTCATTATTATTATTCTTATATTAATTATTATTATTCATTATTGCAATTATTTATTAATATTCGTTTTGTTTAGAATTATTTCATTATATATAATAAAAAAAATAATAATAATAATAATTATTATTATTATTATTAATTAATAATTCTATAGTCATTTTAATAGCAACAATCATTATAACTAATTGTAATAAATTTTTTTATTATAATGCTATCACCATAACTATTACTATTTTAATATTTTAAGTGTTTGTGTTACAGCAGGATCTGGGAGTATGTAAACTGCATTATTAAGTCAGTGGAAGAGGTTTTAGGAACACATCTGAGCAGAAGAATAACCCAGGATAAAGATATTTGTGTGGTCGTTGATCAGACCATGACTAGAATTTGGTGTCGGTACTTACCCTCGTTGTTTCCTCCGGGCGGCTGATAAAATGAGAGCCCCAGGCTGATGAGGGCTGCGATCTCGAGGATGATGAGGGTCACGTCTTGGAGGGCTTCCCACACTAACTGTAAGAAAGTTTTTGGCTTCTTTGGAGGTATAATGTTTTTCCCGAAAACTTCTCTCCTCTTCTCCAGGTCGACTGGATCTCCTGTTAAACCTAGTGACAAAAACACACCATATACACATAAACAATACTATAAGGAATTATTTTTTTTAAATCGGTTTCATTTTTTTTCTGTTTCCATTTGCAATTTAATGTAATTGCAATTAGAGACACAAATAAACGACTCTTTTTTTAAGCAAAGCGACTTGAAGTTTGATTTTGCTATAGCCGTTTTTAAAAAAGGCAAAATAAAGATCGTAATATATATATAATACATACATTTTTAAAGAATTATTTATTAAACTTACTTAACAGCACATCAATATCGATGGCTACAACCATGACAGGAGCAGTGCTAACAAATCCAACACACAAACGATCACACTAGCAAGACGCATGTCTGTAGAATGTGCGAGGACACTGGAGTACCTGAAGTAAACCCACTTGGACAAAGGGAGAACATGCAAACTCTACCAACAATCACTGAAAAACCGCTACCACTACCGCTGAAGAAACCTCAACAATGGTTTTGGTAGCCTTTGAGAAAAGTCCACGAGGCCGCAGGGGACATGTCGTAGCAAAATGTGTTGTCTCCCTTTTACAGATTCTTCATGCCAATAAGTGGCGCCCCCTATTGCTTATAAGATCCAACTGAAGAAAAAACTCTCAGAAAATGACCCTGATAGACGTGTCGAGTTCTGCACCTGGGTGTTAGACCAACATCAGCGGTGTCCCGCATTCAAACAGGGCATTCTGTTCGGTGACGAGGGCAATTTTTGTGTCCACGGTGGGGTCAACCGCCCGAATGTCAGGTATTGAAGTGAAGAAAACCCTCACTGGACGGCAGACACCAAGTCACCAAAGTCATAGGTAATGTGAAGGTACTGGTTTGGTTGCGATAATGCCACAGGAAGCAGTGTTCCCATCCATTCTGATCAAAGATGGCAGTTTCCCCAGTTATTTCCAACAGGAGCACCAGGGGTTCCACCAAACTACAGAGCAGATGTTCATCAGTGGCTGGATATTTAATTCCACGGTCATTGGATTGGCTGTTATGAATTTGTGGAATGTCCGGCCAGATCGCCCCGAACTCACACCAGTCGACTTTTATCTCTGGGGTCGCCTCAAACAAATTGTGTATTCTGATAATCTGAAACAAACACCACCTTTAGCACCGCATCGTGAAGGCTTGTGACAGCATTTCTCCAGAGATTCTCGTGCAGTTCCATAACGACTGGATCCTGCGTCTTCAGGTCTGCTTTTCAGCACCAGGGACAGCACACTGAACACGTCAAACAGCTGTGCATCGCAGCAAACATTAACAGGTGTTGCAAATTTCTGTGTTGATAACTTTTGAACCACAAGAGACATTACAGACATTTGTGATACAGGTCTGGTCTGCTTTGATATCCTACATGACCACCTTCCTATTGGAAAAAAACTTGCCCATGATCCAATATGGCAGCTTTCAAAATGGCGACCATGTTGTGGACATATTTCGGAGGTGTCCTGTGACTTTTGACTTACTGTGTATATACTGTAACACCACTAGACAATAGATCCTCATATTATACATTTAGATAAGGTACTGGCCCTTTATTTAAGCTGTGTGATTACATAAAGGCAGATGAGAAAGTCAGGAGACATTAGCAACCGTGACAAGAACAAACCACAAGCTAGAGTTCAGCGCAGGATCAAACAAACGTTCGTCCCGTGCTCCGGGATTCCCGCTAATGATGCGCCAACCACACATTAAGCACGACTTCCTTTCAGCCATGCGGTTTTTATTCATGCCACTTTCAGCACAACACAAGCACATTAAGAAGAGATTCCACCCCACACACTGCGCTCAGGGCTTCCCAAAAAACTCTTTTCATCCCAGCCAAACCTCTGCTAATATTAGCAAGCTGTAATTAAGCAGATCATTGGAGTCACGCTAGCTCGGAGTCCTGTTTGAAAGGGCCTCATTAAACCCGATCCGACATGAAATGTCCAGAGAAGAAGTACAAAACAGGTATTTTCTGTGACAAGGGGCAATTATGGAGCATTTCTGCACCAATGAAAGAGCAGACAAAAAAACTAAATCGAACATTTTCTGTTCTGATCTGGGCCACATTCATATGCTAAATAAATATTCGATACGTGGCTCGTTTTGAACAGACAGAATTCATGCGACTTTTACGCCACTTCAATACGGAATTCCTTTCTAATGCGTTCTGGGGATATGAAAAAATGGACGACGGCAATGAAGGAGGTAACAGTAGCACACTAGGTATGCACCGATCTTCAGTTCCGATACGATACATGAACTTTGCATAGCGGAATGTTTGTTTGTTTATTTGGCTTCTTTAACGGCACACACACACACACACCACACACCCACCCACACCCACACCTCAAGTCATTGCCAATTTAGAGTAATAAATTAACCTAACACATGTCTTTAGACTGTGGAAGGTAACCAGAGTACCCAGAGTAAACCCACGAAGACACAGGGAGGACATGCAGACTCCGCACAGAAAGGGCCCAGGTGGCTTCACCCTGAGATTGAACCCAGGACATTCTTGCTGTGAGGCAGCGGTGCTACCCACCGAGCCCCTGTGCCGCACAAAATAATAAAGAATTGTTTGAACAGACAATTTAAAAAGTCAAACTACCTAAAATATATTGGTATATTATTAAGTAAAAAGTAGCATTATTATTAGTGTTAGGAGCAGGCATTACAAACTATTTTTCCGATCCCTGATATTCCTAATATCAGATCGGTGCATCCCTATTTGTTGCTGTGCTGAACAAAACTCAAAGAAATGGCCAAACGTAGGCACAGCAGGACGTAGTGGTCACAGGAAAATACAATTCTTAAAAGCGAAGTTTAAAAAACACACAATGCAAACAGAATAAGTGGTCGCGTCGTAATAACGTACCGTTTTAACACGGCTATTAAAGTGCCTGTAAACCTAGACCTGTTTTGTTAATTTACTTCTGAACGAGGTTAAAAGGAAATTGGATTTAGGAAACTTTTACCTGCTGTGTAAACGCAGCCAAAGCCAAAGAAACAAAAACAAAACGTGACACATCTTATCATATTACTGTATCAATTTAAACGTATCCTTTGGTGCACAGGAGGAATATTTTACCATAGGATGAATGACCCGTAGTAATTGATTCATTCTTAACAAGGCATTTCAGCCAAAAGCAGTAAAATTTTACTACACACCGACAACAACGGCGCTATAAAACAACACGCACTAAAATATTACATATGTCTGATTACCACGCCTTGCTTTGCCAATGTAGTTCTGGAGAAGCAGTAGCACTGATTTATAACTGATACATTGATTTACCACTCCAAGGACCGAGCCAGAGCTCTGGCTCACCATACACCATAAACAACCAGGGTTTTAAAAAGGGTCATGTCCATCATGTACAGCCTTACATTGACAATCCGACTAACTGACTAAAAAAAGAGAAAAGAAAAACCAGGATCAGCAGTACTGGATTAAATCGAAATCTGTGTTCGTTTTCTGTCATGTGTTTGTTTGTTAATCATCCCACCAGGACATCAGAATCAATAACTATTAGTAAAAGGAGCAAAGTTATAATGACAAGTGTAAGACGCTCACGCTGGGGCAATTCAGAGCCACTAATTAACCTAACACAAGTCTTAGAATGTACCTAGAAAAAACCTGAGGAGAACCTGCAAATGCCACACAGACGAGTTTGGGGTCGAACCAAGGATCTCTGGAGCTGTCTGCTTGCACAAAAAACAAAACTAAACAGAATGAAAAAGCGCAAAAATAATTTTAAAGTCGTAAGTCTTAAAGCCATTACCTATCAAATGTGATAAAAATGCTTAATATTCAGACCTTAAAATAGTTTTAGTTTTTTCTTACAAGAGCGTAACACTATCACTTGATTTAGGGAGTCCAAATCCACATCAAAATTAAGCTTTTACTCAAATATCATTTAGTATTAATAATTAACACTATTACTATTATTTTTATCCCTAACCTGAATCCTTAACAAGAGAGTAAAACGGCTCTGTGGTTCTAAGGATGAGAGGCAAGAACACAGGCAAAAGGATAGGAAGATGAAATAAAACTATTTTTACTCAGTCTAGTTCTGAGTATGCTGTAAATGCTACCAGAATAGAAACAGCCTGAAAATACAGGAGCTGCTTTCTGAGGCGCAGAAGCTACACTGACTGGTCAGGTAATTTTCGTCTCCGGCAAAGGTTCACAAAGGAAAAGTGTTAATTTTAAGCAAGTCATCTTTTTTCCCCCAAACATTTTTTCTTTATAAAGTTTAGGCAGTTTTTCTTAGCCCTAGACTTGCTTAGTTTCGCTGCTTTGAGATGATGCGCCATTGTATAAAAAAGTGGTATAGAAATACATTTTAACCTAAGTTTTGTGTTTGGTAATTGTAAAGATACCAAAGACAAACTGACTGGGCTGTAAGGTTTTTAAATTGTAATTTCAAATTTTTGGGTTTCAAAAGGATCTAACCGTCTATATGATTGTTATTGTCTCCCCTTTAATATCTGATCCAGTGTTCTGGGGGCACCATGGGCCAATCAACAACGCTGTGGATTAGATTCTGACATCCAGAGTAACAGGTCAGGAAAACATAGCAGGCAGACACAAACATGCCCCAAACAGAACGGACACTCACCACTAAATAATAATAACGATAGCAACAACACTGCATGTTTGAATGATCTTAGTACGATATTTTTAGCCAAATTAATGACTCTGTAGCACTAATCGGTCTTTCCAGCTGTAAGGTGTGCTTGGGTTTGGACCTTAATAAAACAAACTAACACTCTGAGAAGGCAGAGCACATCTAACTGGTTTTCTGGCTGCGTCAATCAGTCTTGCATGTGCCTGCGTATTCTGGTTCACAGCCAAGCTTTGGGAACTGTTTTTAGAACTCCAGCCTCGAGTGCTCATCTCAGCAGCACATTTTTGAGCACAGAGTGTACAGAAGAAAGTCCACGTAATAAGCAAAGCAGACGGTAATTCAGAACACTGCAGTGCCGGGAGCGTTCCAATGAACATCATGAGCAGTAATAACCAGCTCTGCTGATGAGAGACTTTTAACGAGCTAAACGATAATGACAGTGACGATCAAAAATCAATCAGGCTCCTTCCCCTTTGTCCATGTTTGACCTTGGGATCTTCTGCACTGCGCCACCCTGCCAGCCCCATTATCCAAGGAGGATCATTTTAATCGACAGGTTCATCCAGGGAGAGATAAAACGGTGCCTGCTTCCATGGGAACGCAACTCAAATTAGACAGATGTTGCGTACTGAGGTTAGATTGGATAATGAATCGTGCAATGAAACGCGTCGAGAGAGGAGAGAGCGCGCTTCAAACAATTCCAGCCGAGAGGAAAGAATGCCCAGGTTGTAAATAGTACAGAAGGCTAAAAATAAGTTCATTAAAGATTCCTTTTAATTGTGCCTTGGTGTAAAAGCTTTGCCCCGCTGTGGCTCCTCATTGATCCCTCCATGTGCTGCATCATTTCCAGCATGTGTGGATCTCCTGCTCTTAGCCCGAGCTAACCTTTACAGCTCGTAGCTGGAGAGGAAAACCTACCGCAGCGTGTCGGGAGCCAGCAGGCACATGAGCGGCAGGAAAACAACAACCAGTGTGAACTACCGACTGGCACAAGCCCTCAGCTAATCAAAAAAAAAATTGCTATGGAACCAACAAATTGCTTGGTGGCTCTGGGCATTAAGGGGTGACACTGGTTATTTAAACACCTGGGGCAGTATTCATAAAGACTCTAAGAATCCTCTGAGAGAGCACCCAACTAAATTTTAGATTAGGAAACGATTCAGAAGTGGTACAACACATCCTGTTATCATCATCTCACCGTTATCATCTCACCGTTATCATCATACCGTTATTATCTCACCGTTATCATCGTACCATTATTATCTCACCGTTATCATCATACCATTATTATCTCACCGTTATTATCTCACCGTTATCATCTCACCGTTATCATCATACCGTTATTATCTCACCGTTATCATCATACCATTATTATCTCACCGTTATCATCATACCATTATTATCTCACCGTTATTATTTCACCGTTATCATCATACCCGTTATCATCTCACTGTTTTGATCATACCGTTATTATCTCACCGTTATCACCATACTCGTTATCATCTCACTGTTATTATCTCACCGTTATCACCATACTCGTTATCATCTCACTGTTATTATCTCACCGTTATCACCATACTCGTTAT
>JAUZSU010008658.1:0-11247 GCA_034780255.1 Parotocinclus maculicauda
CACGTATATAATAGGATTTGTTTCTGTACTTTAGGATTTGGTCCGAATAAGCGGCTGGTCCCATTAACCAGTGGTCCAATTAACCGGAATCGATTGTGAATAATATATTATATGGAATTAGAGGTCAGTTTTAAACTTGGGTACAATTAAACACTCTGAATTTATAACACATTGTATAGTGTATATTATTTATAATATTTACCTTCTAATAAACTTTGATGTAAACGCATCAAGCTGGTAATATTAATAATAATATTTTATATATTAGACTGTTCTGTGCTGAGGGACTTCGGTCTGAACTGTAAGTAGAAAATGAATGAAGGTGAAGGCAGCAGGTCGAACCAGATGTTTATTTTTTATAGATTTATGTGACCGTTTGTTGATTTAAAGAAAGGTCTAGGCTGTCTAACTACGCGTTTAAGTTTTAGAGTTAATATCCGTGATATTAGAAACTTTTCCTATTAATGGAATTTTTCAGCTCTTTCTTCTATTTTATCTTCGATTTTCTCATCAATTAAAGAGACTTGCAGTGAATCCTAGAGAATCCTGATGTTCTGTTTTATTGGTTCTGAATGTTTTTAGGAGCTGCTGAGTAAGAGTGATCAGGAGGTGGAGAGGAGTAAACACCATAAGAAACATTACGAGGAGAAACGGAAAGCTCACGTCAACAGCATCCAGTCCCTAAAAGCAGTGTTTAGAGAGAAGGAGCAGGAGTTACAGGTATGATCGGTTTATTGTGATTTATTATGGACGTTTCTATTTCTGTTTAGGTTCTAGAGATCATGGAGTGTTTCTAACCCTGTTCTGTTTCTCTGTGCTAGACGTCGATTAGGAAAGCTACAGAAATCTGTCCACAATCTCTAGAGGTCAGGAGGAGCGCCAAAAATCTGGATAGTGAGATCAACCGCTTAAAACACAAGATTAGTGCTCAGCAGGATCAGACCGGGGACAGAGACACCATCATTAGGTACACCTGTCTGTGTTTGTGTGTCTCTGTGTGTGCGTGTCTGTCTCTGTGTGTCTCTGTCTGTGTGTCTCTGTCTGTGTGTCTCTGTCTGTGTGCGTGTCTGTCTCTCTCTGTGTCTCTCTCTGTGTCTCTCTCTGTGTCTCTCTCTGTGTCTCTGTCTGTGTCTCTGTCTGTGTGTCCGTGTGTGTGTCTGTGCATTCTGATTATTGGGTTATTAATAATAATGTTTCAAGTTTTAGTTAGTCGGTTGGTTAGTTAGTAAGTCAGTTATTTAGTTAGTTAGTTAGTCGGTTGGTTAGTTAGTAAGTCAGTTAGTTAGTTAGTTAGTCAGTTAGTTAGTTAGTTAGTCAGACGGTTGGTTGGTTAGTTGGTTAGTCCAGATGTTTTGGTTTTGAGATTGAACATGACGAGATGTTCCATACATTTTCAGTATTTACACACCCTTATCCAGAGCTGCTTTGTTGTATGTATAAATAAACACAAACACACACACAGTGCCTAAAACCATCAGGTCTGATCCGGTGCTGAAGTACAAGAGCAGAACCCAAAAAGCCCAGATTAGATAATACAAATGGATTAGACTATAAGCATGCATTGTTATTTTGTGTTTACAGGGAATATCAGGAGGCTTTAGAGAACTATAACGGTGTGGGTCAGCAGGTAAAGAGTCTGAACCGCTTCATCCATCTTCTGAGTAACATCATGAACATGAGACACAGTGCCTACACCGAACTGAGGAGGTCAGTACTCAGTACTATCTCTTAGTACTCATTATAGTACCTACCTGTTATACAGGGTGATGTTTATCAGGGGAGAAAAAGGCTTCTTCTGATTGGCTTATTGTGTTTGTATCTAAGCACAGACTTCAAAAATATTATTTCATTTTTTAAATTTAAATGATTATTATTAGTTTAATGTTAAAGGCTCCAACAGCCCTAAAATCCAAATAATCTGTTAAATCTCTCCTTATAAAGTCGTCACCTGAACACGATATAAGAATCACAGTGTTGATTAGTTTAGTTCTTACTAACATTGCTGCTTTATGGTTTTTTTATTTATATAGAAAGTCACCAAATCCTGTATTTACACTTTGCCCAAACTTTTGAATCTCTGACTGAGGCATCTAGTCGTGCTTTAGTTCCTTCCTAAGATCTAAGAATCTGTACTTTGTGTTTGTTTGTGTGTTTATTGCAGGTATCTTTCTGTTCGCTGTAAGTATTATTTTGATTCGATGCTCTCTCAGAGAGGATACACCGGAAAGATGATTTTCAACCACAAAGATGAAACTCTGTCCATTTCAGTAAGAACCTTCCATCACATAAACATAAACAGTCCTCTTATAAAACCCACCAACCCTAGACCTTACTGGTGCACACTAGGGCCGGACGATACGGTTATAATATTTATATCATGATATAATTCAGATAACGATATAAAAGCTCTATTAGAAATTAAAATGTTAAATGTTGCCATGCTGATTCTCTTCTTGTTATGTAAACAGATTGAAACTAAATAATATAACGTATATTAAAAATGTGTTACAAAACATGTTATTGTTATTGACGTTCCCTCATAATGTGTTGATAATTAATTCTATTTGCAGAAATACTTACAAACCTAACTCGACATGTTTTGTAACTATAACTCTTCAAACTTATTTATTTATTTATTTCCTATCTGATCTATATGACAGGTCCAGCCAGGAGAGGGCGATAAAGCCGCTCTAAATGACATGCGGTCCCTGTCTGGAGGGGAGCGGTCGTTTTCCACCGTCTGCTTTGTCCTGTCGCTCTGGGCCATTGCTGAGGCTCCGTTCCGCTGCCTCGACGAATTCGATGTGTACATGGTAAAAACGTACAGCAAATAGTGCGCTGTCACCATAAAAACAGTTTCTCACTCTGTAAATCACAGCAGGATGCACGGCGTATTATATTATCAGTGTTTCCTGCTGCACTAAAAACACATTTAGACTCGTATGGACCTGAATTTGTTTATCAAAATGTTTATTTTCTGTAGGACATGGTGAACCGTAGGATATCGATGGACATGATGCTGAAGATTGCTGCCAGTCAGCGCTACAGACAGTTTATTTTCCTCACTCCACAAAGCATGAGGTAATGACGCTCACACACACACACACACACACACACACACACACACACACACACACACACCACTTCTCATTATTATTAGGTACCTTTTGATAATAATCGGTTCCTAAGATAAAATCCCTCTGAACTGTGACTCATGAATTGTTTCTCTTTATTTTCAGTTCCCTTCCTGTAAATAATCTGATCCGTATCCTGCGTTTAACAGATCCAGACCGCAGCCAATCAGTGCTGCCGTTCGGACAGAGGAACGTTTAAATCTGACTCGTTAGTAAATTAGGAACAAAGTGGACTCCTATAAAAAAAAGATCTCTTAAAACTGTCTGTTATCATTCAGACGTTTGGGTTTTGTTCATTTTTTTTACTGTTTAATGTTAAATTGTTATTTTTTTTATTAAATAAATTGTACACTACGAGAAATACTGTTTGGGTTTGTGATGCTGCTGCATTTTAAAAAGATATTTTCAGATATTTTAGGTTTAATGACTAATCGGTGTATTATTATTATTATTAGATTTTTTTTTTTTTACCTTTGTTAAACACAGTTGTTTATGAACTAATAAATCATGTTGATTCACTTTATACAATCCAAATCTAAACTTCAAAAGCTGTAAAACTCCCCGAAATGATTAAGGGGTCAAGGAATCGGTCCAGATGTTCTGAATAAATACTGACTGCACGGACTAAACCAATTCAACAACAAAAACACACTTGGGATGTGGATTATTTGTGATTTATTTAATAAGGTGACGTTACAGTAATACATAGGTCTTAAAGTGGCTTTTAAATAAAATGCACAAAGTAATCTAGTGAAACATTTTAACATCGATTTCTATACATGTTTATATCAAATAAAGAACGTAATAAGAACATACATTTACTATACTATAATACCCATACTGTATAAAATATAACAACCAACACAAACTAGAGCAGAGATAGAAACACTCCCATCTAACCACAAACGGAAGCACCTGGAGATTTAAACGGAACCGGGACTTTGACGGAACCGTGTTCTGTGCCCAGATGATGCACTAAAAAGAACCTGATGCCCACTGTTAAGTATGGCCGAGGGTCTGTGATGTTTTTCCCCCAAAGACCTTAAAAAAGCTTCTGCCGTAGAAAACCTGTGGGGGGCGCTAAAGAGGAGTGAGAACCTAGGATTCTGGAGGGGACTGTTATATACCCCCAAACCTTAAAAACCCTGAGTGTTAATTCGGCTACATTTATAATGTTGTTATTCATTGGTACGATCACTTTTGGGGTAAGGAACCAGCAGGGGCATCTTGGCAGAGGTGGGATTTGAACCCAGGACCTTCTGCTCCAGAACCATAAACCCCTCTGGAGAACCTTAACTCTGGACCATGATCGAGCTGGAGTAAAAGCAACTTTAGAAACGGTGATGATCAGCAAAGAGCCTCTAACATTGAGGCATGTGGGCTACAACAACATAAGATTGCATGTCTGTTCCATGAGAGGAAAAGATCTCAACAAATAAGAGCTGGTCTTTATTGATTTATTTAAGTGCTTTTTTTGATGGAACAAACCCAGTTTAGATGTTTAAAATATGACATTTCTTCTCTTTGTTTTATGCTCGTTAAAGAAATGTAATTTTTTGTTTGTGTTTCATACGGAGTGTCCAGAGAGAGGACTACAGATTGGAGAGTTTTAGGTTCTACAGCTGTTCTAGTGACCCTCTCTCCTCTCTGAACGGTCTCAGTCCCCAAACCTTATCTTTAGCTGGTGATGAATCTGGAGCCGGGTGTCACATGACTGTAGCGTTCGAGTTGATCTCGGCGATTTCGATGGCTTCGAACCCGGGGTTATCGATGCCGTTTCTCGGGCTGTGATAGTCGTGGTTGTAGAAGCAGTGGACGCAGTGGGGGGTCGGGACAGGCTCCACTTTGTCAAAATTGGAGAAGTCGACACGGTATTTCCCTTCCTTGCTTCGGGAGATGATGGGGAGGAACTTGTAGCCCCACCTGATCTCCTGAGGGATGTAGGAAGTCCTGACCTGACACGAGGAGCTGGTCGACTCGTCTGTACCATCTAGAAAGACCACCAGCTCAAACTCCTGCTGAAAGAGCGTGTCCACGGCCAACTTAAAAAACGGACTCGATTTGTCTATGATGTGATACAGGGTCAAAGGGCAAACGAAGAAGAGATTGTCTTTTCCGGCGTCCACCATGAAATTGACGTTGATTTGGTCCAGGATGATGGTCTCCCCGTCCGGAGTCACCGTCGTCCGGAGCATCTTCCCGTAGATCTGGCTTCCTATCAGTAAAGTTTTCCGCAGGTTGGCGGCTCGTATCTGCAGGCACATGGCACCGTTTTTAGGGCAAAGTACGGCTGTTGTGCTGAAGGTAATGGTCTTGGCCCGTCTCTTAGGTAAGGCAATTTTGGCCATGAGCAGTCCACACCAGAACGAGTTAATTAATAAACCGATGATGGTCTGAATGACGATCAGGGCGACGGCGCCGGGGCAGTACGGACTCAGGACCCTCAAACCGTACCCGATGGTCACCTGTGTCTCCAGTGAGTACAGGAAGGCCGTGGTGAGGCCGAAAACATTATAGATGCACGGCTTGTGGTCCGAGGGTGGGTTCTGCCACCACAGGTCTCCGTTGTTCCGGGCGATCCAGTACCAGATAAGCCCGAAAATAAACCAGCTCATGGAGAAAGAGGCCACGAAAAAAAACAAGATGAAGCGCCAGCGAATCTCCACAAACGTGGTCCAGAAGTCCTGCATGTAAGCGAAGCGGCTGCTGTATCTCACGTTCCCAAATTCTATGTTACAGTGCCCGTCTTTAGCTACCAAGCGATTCTTGTTGCTTTACCGCTTAGCCAGGCAGTCCCGGAATATCTGGCCCAGGGAGTGCGTCATTTTTAAAGTATCTGAGAAACAGAGAATAAAATCACAACATGATTAATATCGTTATATCTCCCGGGTTCTAGCTCAATGACTCTGGGTACAGTCCAAAGGCATGTCTGTTAGGTTAATTGGTGTCTCTAAAGTGCCCTTTAGTATGTGTGCACCCTATGATAGATCGGTGTCCCGTCTAGCGTTGTTCCTGCCCTTGTGCCCATGGGTTGCCGGGTGTATATTCTTAAATAATTGTTATTACTTTAACAAATCTCAGCTCAGATCAAATTCTAAATCATACAGTAATCCTGCTAATCATTTATTTTGTTATTTATCTTCTAGTTCTGCTCATAAACTCCAGAGTTTGTAACAAACAAACCAAATGCAAGTAAAAAAGTCGTCTGTTTAGAGTTTAAAAATCAGTGTTAATATAACTGGACTTAAATACTAAAGGTGCTGGAATGTTAAAAAATAAATAAATAAGAGATTGATTATTAACTAAGAATGTGTTTTCTTTTAAATAATTAGTCATTTAAATATAAGATAAAATTCATTATTGATATCCAACTATTGAATAGTAAGTTAATTATTAGTTTAATAATTATTATATAGTTAGATTTTATTATACTATATATAATTATGATTTATCCAAAGCAGGCACTAAAAGTAAAACAAAAAAAGAAACATTTCTGAATACATAATTATTATTATCCATTACAAATCATATTGATTGTTTTGCATTCATACATTTTATTATAATCACCCTGAGCAAAAACTCATTTTTCTTAAGTTGGTCCTTTTAATTTTTACATGTTAATTTAAAATAAATAAAGGAAAATCACTTTAAGCCCGTCTGCCCCTAAACTTGTTCTAAGTAAAAAATTTTAGCTATTTGATTATTATTATTATTTTAAGCTGTTGAGAATGTAAAGATGAAACTTACCTGTTAGAGCAGTGTTTCCCTTTTCTTTCCTCACACACCCACACACACAGTTTCTATGTAATTCTTTCAGCGAGGACCCAAAATGAGTATTGACTGATCATGGTGCTCCTCTCTCATCCCCTCGGTTTTACTCTGAGCTCTGGATTGGCCCGTTTATTTAATAAGGTGTAAAGTTTGTTTAATGTTTACCTGTACACAAAAAGCAAGCTCACCCCCCGAGGGGAGGAGATAGAAATGCACTTTGATTCCACAACACACTCTCAGAGTGGGATAAGCACTTTAATCCTGACTTAAGCCCAGAGATCAATACATTCAGCTTAATAATTTTCCTCCTAATATAGATGTGATGATGAATTAAGAGGAAGTCCGCTATATTCTCTATTTTATTATATTTATCTTTTTATTTATTCAGTATACTATTGTATTTATATTTCATAGATTAAAATTCTCTTTTAATTGTATTATATCGTTTAAAACAATGTAATGTATTAATATTGTATAGTTTATTATATTCTCTATTAGAAGAAAAATTGGTTTTACTTTGTTTTTAATGGTTTTAAAATGAAATATCACTTAAATTCAGAAAGTAAATCTGGGTTACATTATTTTATTTACACATTTAAAAACTGTTCTGAGAGCATGTACCTGAAAAGTTCACCTTAAACTTGGACAGAGTTGAACAGACGTGTGAAATAAAACACTTAAAAGTGCTAAAATCACTGAGCTGTGCTTTAAAATTGCCTTTAATTTGCCGGTCTGTTTGGTAGCTAATAAAAAAGGTGTTAAGTGTTTGTACTTCTCACTGCTGCTTTTCCTAGAAAGTCGTGTTTTATGTGGAACAGCTCGAGGACTTTAACGTTCCACTGATTCCTCAGAACGACATTCGAACCTGAGTCTAAGTGCAGGAGTCTCTGTATATAAAACTAAAAAGTATCTTCACTGTTTATCTCTAACAGTACTGACGGGATGGGCCGTACACCTTTATGTGTGACCCATGACCCCCAGGTTAGGACCGGGATACGCGGGGGTAACGGGGAGCAGGGTCAGAAATACATCTGTGGTTTAAATATTCATCCGTTTCTAGAACTCTTTAAATATTAATATTATTAATACTAAACCCCCTGAGCTGGACTTCACACCTGTACAGGTAATGATTCGTTACTAAAGGGACCGGCCTCGAGCCTCCTGTTTTATCTTTAACATTCAGTCACTCTGAAACGTCCTTGGAATTTTAACTGATTTACATTCAACGTTTTTATTGTTAAGGGTGAATATTAGGTTTGGTTTTTCATGTTTTATTGTGATTTTAAGCAGTTATAAACATATAACGAGTTATTGGGGCACACGACTGCTGCTACCCAGCTAACCCAAATACCCCAGCTAACCCAAATACCCCAGCTAATCCAATCCAAATACTCCAGCTAATCCAATCCAAATACCCCAGCTAACCCAAATACCCCAGCTAATCCAAATAACTCAGCTAACCTAAATTAGCCCAGATAACCAAAATACCCCAGCTAATCCAAATAACCCAGCTAACTCAATCCAAATACCCCAGCTAATCCAAATAACTCAGCTAACCCAATCCAAATAACCCAGCTAACCTAAATTACCCCAGATAACCAAAATACCCCAGCTAATCCAATCCAAATACCCCAGCTAATCCAAATAACCCAGCTAACCCAATCCAAATACCCCAGCTAATCCAATCCAAATACCCCAGCTAATCCAAATAACCCAGCTAACCCAATCCAAATACCCCAGATAATCCAATCCAAATACCCCAGCTAATCCAAATAACCCAGCTAACCTAATCCAAATACCTCAGATAATACAATCCAAATACCCCAGCTAATCCAAATAACCCAGCTAACCCAATCCAAATACCTCAGCTAATCCAATCCAAATACCCCAGCTAATCTAATTACCCCAGCTAACCCAATCCAAATAATCTACTGTAACTGTGACGATATTAAAGACAATGATGAAGCAACTCAGATTTGGATGATTAGATTACATTACATTAGATTACATTATATTACATTATATTACATTACATTAGATTAGATTAGACTAGATTAGAGTCGAGTCATTTCTGGTTGCGGTTGCATTTTGTTATTTATTAGGATTAGTTTTATTCTGTATAATAAGATCATCCACAGTTAGTAATATTAGTGTGAACTTTTTTAAGATTGCTGGCTGATGCTGACAGTAATGTGGATTTGGCCTTCATTAATATCTCTATTTTATTAATATTTCTATTTTATTAATATCTCTATTTTATTAATATTTCTATTTTATTAATATTTCTATTTTATTAATATCTCTATTTTATTATTATCTCTATTTTATTAATATCTCTATATTGTTTTGGTGTTTGATTTTCTGAATATTTGGGGTATTGAGGTGGGGTAAGGGAGCAGTGCTGTAGGTAAACAGCTGGACTGCAGCAGCTAAAGTTGATGTTTTGACTTATGTTTATGAGTAAGCCTTTACTAAATAAGTTCTCCCATCAGGCTGGGTGCTGACAGCTTCAATAACCTTTTGTTGATTTAAAAACATGAAGTTATTCCATAATGGAGTTTAGTAAATCCAGAAAAAGCTTCAATAGATTTTTTTACACCTGATGGTTTAGAGTGGAACTAATTATGTTATGATCATAGCAATTTATCCAGCGTTTACGTTAATGTGTCCTAAATCTGCTGTAATTAGACTCATTTATTCTGATTTGATGTTTGATTTAAGTATTTTCCTGTAAAATGGTTTATTGATTACCATGTTTTACGTATAAAACACATTCTGGTCTAAACTGAGTAGAATTTATATATCGTTTGATCTCGATGGTAAAAAATCCTGTATTTTACATCTTAAAGGATCAAATTATATAAATAAAATAGAAGGTCTATATAGGATGAAAGCATGGTTATACCATAATATGTTAGTGATGAGACATTTAATGATATTTGGTATTTGATAATGATTAACTGAAGATTATAAAAGCAGACAGTAACCGAGCATATGGAATAATATTCTTGAATAAGTCCACGTTCTCATGGAGCTTACCCTAGGCTAGGCTTGCTAAATTTGGGATCGGCCTTTTAAGTTAATATAATATTGTAATGCTTTTTAAAACAATGCACCATTATTAAAAGTGCTATAGAAATAGATTTTTGACTTAATGGTCTCAGACTTTTGATCATTTGATGTAACCTTTGAGATATATTTTTATTAAGCTGTAAATATTGATTACACCCGGTTTGTATTGAGCCAGCCGATCAAAGGTGATAAGTAGTAAATTACTAACTGAACTCACCAATCAGGTGTGTTTAAGAACCCTGACCTAAGGATATCAGATCTGGGAACCTAATGCAGGAGATTATAGGAACTGGGGAGGAACTTTACTTTTTCAAATTCCTTTTATGTTCAACACTCCATTAATCCTTGTCCACCTGCACTTATTTATAAGATTATTGATGAGATCGGGGCCATGTAGGGGTGCACATGATCAATAACAATACTCACAGGCTGTGGAACCAAACCCGGGATCGACTGGTATTACCAGAACCACAGTGTCCAAAGAAATCTGCTGTTAGGTGTGAAAATCCCAGTTATAGAAATACAAATAATAACAGCATGGTCAAAATCACTGGGATCACATTGTTTCCTCGTTCTGATGAGACTGCTGGCCGTTATCTGTATGAATGAGCAAGTGTTCCTAATGCAAAGTCACAAAATAAATATAATAACAGAACAATCATTGTATTAAAATAATCCCTAATATATTTAAATGTTTAAGCTGCTCTTTTTCCACCTTATTTTCCTTTTGACTCAAACAGAAGCCACACAAACATGGGTGTGTGTTATGGCTGGACTCAGGTGTTGGTCTCAAAGTGTTTATCGTAACACTGTGGAAACTTTTACAGCCTGGAGTTTCCTGGAGTTTCGAGAAATGCCAAATATTTTTCCGTATCTATTTCAGGAACCTTGATGTCATAAAGAGGGAATACTACATGGTTCCTATTGGTCTTGTTTTGTTCTAAATATTCTAAACCACACAAGGTCTCATAAGGGAAGGAATACAAAGAAGTGACCCAGATCTGTATTTAAAATGTGTCCGATACTGTATCTAAACCACTAAATCAGATTTACCATCATTTCTTGACAGAAGTAACTAATTAGGTGCTTAATTACAGCCCTGTTTACACTCGGTTGGTTTAGGAATCTAAATATCAGAATTGTATCTGTTAGAGTGAAGCCACAATGCAAATGAATGGGATATGCGGTGATATCTAGTCAAGTCAAGTCAAGTCAATTTATTTCTATAGCGCTTTTTACAATACAATATTGTCACAAAGCAGCTTTACAA
>JAUZSU010008669.1:0-11246 GCA_034780255.1 Parotocinclus maculicauda
GCACACTTCTCCTGAACATCCCGGACGTTTCGGCGTTTGTCCCGTGTCGATATGTCGAAAGCTCTAGGAGGAGATACCGACCGAAAATTGGTGGAATAATAAAAAATCGGATAACAATATATGTGTTGCTTTAGCAACACACATAATTAGGTTGCATTTGAACTTTGCTCTTCATGGAGCTTGTGTGAAATAGAGCAGTGTGGCCGCTAGGTGGCAGCATTTGTACAGCATTTACTGCTTTGAAACGTGTTAGCAGCAGGGACGTTATTAGACATCTTGTCGAACTGGGACAGATATTTGAGGGGCACTCCTGTACCCCTGTACTTGTCGTATGGGCGCAACTGTGCATAAAAACAAGCCTGGCATTCATATTAAAGCTGTGGTAGTTTAATATTAGTGGGTTAATGCATAATTTTGGTTATACAGTTATAATGGGCTCGCAAAAATATAGCTATGAGCGATCATTACCTTACCTGCAGCCTGACTTACGTTCTTTTAAATGTTTATCGGTGTCCATGACCGATAAACCGTAAGAATCTGGCTCTGACTGTTGGAAAGCTGCTGGAGCATTATGGGAAGTGTAGTGCCTATGGTGAATTTGTCATGGGTTTAGTGGAGCACAGGAACGTTTACCCAAAAAAGTGGGTCTGATGATGCCCCTGGTTAACAGCTTTGCTTAAGGGGCCATCAGTAGCATAGCTGGGAACTGAACCCACAACCTTCTGACTAGCAGTTCACTTTAGGTTTAGTGACAGAACAGTCACGCTTTATGTATGTAATCAAAAGCTGAGAAACTACTGACAAAACCAGAAACTGCACAGGAAAAAGAAGTGTGTTTGGCCAAACTTAAGTTATGCAGGTGAGCCCTAAGAGGTTGCAGTGGTTGGAACTGGCCCCTCGCCGCTCTAAATTCGCAGGTTCGAGTCCCAGCTGGGCCCAAGTAAAAATTACTACGCATAGTTTAAGACAGTGCCTATAAATATTCGTCTAGCATCCACTAGGTGGCCTGAGCACACTGGAGCAGCCCGTACTCACCAACGACCGTCACTGTCTTGGTGACCTGCCCGAGCTTTTTTGCACTCAAGCTCAATGCGATGCAAGTGAAGTTGTACGTCTGTCCCAGCTCAGAGGGAGTCCAGATTATCCTTTGTCCAACTGTGATGAATAGTCCCTTTGGGAGGTCGGACTGCACGGACCAGTTCGCGGTGCAGGTCACACCGCACGTCGCATTGCAGGTGAACACGTTTTCCAGGCCCAGTTCCACCCGGGTAGGTCCACGTATGCTTACGATGACAGTCTCTGTCAAAACTGGAGGAGAAGATTATGGGGAACATCAGGTTATTGCTGTGGACTGGGATTACTCCTGAACTAATGATGCAGTCAGAGTTTTGGAGATGCCTAAATGGTGCAACAGTCTAATATACTAGTCCAGCACCATAGCGACCCAGGATTTATTCCTGGCTGGGTTCTGTGACAAACCCAGGCATGTTTGGCTGTGCCTATGGGAAGTCCATAGACTTGGCGGGCCATGTCCATGGCATACCCATTACCAGCACCATTTTGAGCTACCTGACCCTGGTGTCCATGTGTTTCATACTCACACTGCATCATGAAGTTCCCGCTTACAACACCGACATTTCCGTTAACGACCTTGCACTGGTACTTCCCGGCGTCCGCCTCTTCCAGGGTTCTAAACTTCAGCGTTTTGTTATCAGAATAGAGGCTCATCCTGGAGTCTATCTTGAGTGGGTTCCCATCTTTGAGCCAGGATATGGTGGCTGGTGGGTTGGCTCCATTACATGTTAGGTGGAACATATCTCCTAATTTAGGCATCTTAATAGGATTGGGCTTAACAGAGTAGAGATCTGGAAGAAGACAGAGGTCAGTTCTTAAGTCTATTATTCTAAAACAAACCCAAACAGACAGTAGGACCATACTCACTAATCACTTTGATAAGTTTGGATTCAGTCGCATAGGGAGCATCGTCCTTCACCACGGAGCATATCACCGTTTCATATCTGTTTAACCCACTGGCAGTCAGATTCAGTGTGTTTCCATTAACAGTCTGGCCTTCCACGGACCAGGTGTAAAAACAGTCTGAACTGCAAACTGCAGAACACGTAAAGAGGGAGGTGACTCCAGCGACCACCTCATCGGGACCAGAGATCGTCAACTCACTGCCTACAAGAAGAGAATGAACATCATGTGGAGTTAGGGTCCTTCCATTTCTGTTGGTGAGATTCTCACTTCTGCAGAAGCTATTACTCTACTGACAGGTGAAAGAAAGGCTGCTTGGACAGACAGACATCAAGCGCAGAAAGAAACAGAGTAATATTACTATAATCATATGGGGGGGGGGGGGTTTACAGGGTGTTCAAACTTACAAATAAACAGTTTGTTAGATGGATAGACAGAATAGCAGAAGGATAAAGAGATATGTAGATCCAGGCAGGCAGATAGATAGGGATACAGATAGACAGACAGACAGACAGACTGATATATAGATAAACAGACAGACAGATATATAGATAAACAGACAGACAGGCAGACAGGGCTATAACTAGGCAGACAGACAGATAAGTAGGTGGACAGACAGACAGACAGACAGACAGACAGGGCTATAACTTGACAGACAGACAGATAGATAGATAGATAGATAGATAGATAGATAGATAGATAGATAGACAGACAGGACTATAGCTAGGCAGACAGACAGATAAGTAGGTAGGTAGACAGACAGACAGACAGACAGGGCTACAACTAGGCAGACAGACAGATAAGTAGGTAGACAGACAGACAGACAGACAGTGCTATAACTTGACAGACAGACAGATAGATAGATAGACAGATAGATAGATAGATAGATAGATAGATAGATAGATAGATAGACAGACAGGACTATAACTAGGCAGACAGACAGATTAGTAGGTAGACAGACAGACAGACAGACAGACAGGGCTATAACTAGGCAGACAGACAGATAAGTAGGTAGACAGACAGACAGACAGACAGGGCTATAACGTGACAGACAGACAGATAAGTAGGTAGACGGACAGACAGACAGGGCTATAACTAGGCAGACAGGTCGATATTTAGACAGACGTTTTATAAATGACTAGTATACAGTATTATACAGTATTATACAGTATTATACAGTATTATACAGTATAGTATACAGACTTACTTGCAGTAATCACCGGCACGAGCCCTGAAAAATCAATAACATAATAATCTGATTACTCGATCGCTGTATTACTTTTAGAAATATTAAATACAGCAAACTTACTTTACTTAAAGACTAAAAGTACAAACGTGGTTACGGCAAACACATATTATTAATCATTAGCAGATCATCAATAGGAAAAAGATGGGATATTTTACCTGTAACGGTCAGCAGCAGGTTTATATACATCAACGTTTTTATGTGCAGGTCCATCTTCATGCAGTTTTCTCTTTCTCAGGACTTCAGGCTGGAGCTCCGTTAATATTGCTTCAGCAGAGGAAGTGAGGATTGCGTTATGTGTGCTCACACACATGAGAAGGACATTGTGTTCTCTGCTGTTGCATAAATCTGGAAGTTTTCTGTTAATATTGCATTTTACTATATGACCCCTTATAAGAATGAATGTGCGATGCTTGGATTGTACGTACAGTTCAAGATACGGTGAGCAGCAACTCCATGTATTACACTTACAGATCCCAACATTGCTCCATCTGATGTTTGACAGCAGAAATGCTGAACAGGAGGAAGCGGCCTTTTCCCAGCACCATAAAAAAACTATTTTTTCTCAATCCCATGGGGTTAAACTGTAATTGGTCCCACTTTGCTTCTGAACACTGTTGTTTTTCTTACAGTCTGGACCAGAGCACTAGTGAGGTCAGGTACTGAGGTTTGTTTAAGAGCCTCCAATCTCCTGGGATGGTTTTTCTCTAGAACGTTACCCATGGATGGATGCTTCACTGTTGCTTTGGTAAGACCTTGTGACCTTCCACTAGGATTTGACCCATCACTGGAGGATTCGCTTCTTTAGAGTCTTGGTAAAACTGGTGGACACTGATGTTCAGAAATAATTCCTACTTAGCAATTATACCAAATGTTACAACACCTGTCGTTATAGAAGTGCCATTTCTTGGTCTCAGCCCAAACTATGACTTATATTCTAGATTCACCTGTCAGACCAAACGTCAAATGACTCAGAATTGCTTTTATATTACTCAAGAATATGTTTTATGCTGGCCCACCATGGACACCCAGTCCATTTTACGGAGGTTCTTCATGCTGCATTAGTGGTCCTGGGTTTCTGGGAACTTTTGTGGCCTATAAATGCGCTTTACAGACATCCAGGTCTACTATTCAGAAAGGTCATGACAGATAGCTAGGGCAGCTTTAGTGTTTTAAAGACTTGATTTAAGCATTTTCTTAAAATGGGGATGGCTAAACAGAAGCAGCATTTATGTAATTTTGGTAATGGTCCAAGAGGAAATGTTTGTTTATAGTGTTAGCAGATGAGAGCTTTGATTTTATATTTTGTATTTCAGGTCAAAATCTTTAACCTTGTCATTTATAAGCCATTGTGGATAAAGAGCTGCCAAATGCTTATGTATAATGAGTTAACAATCACAGTTAACAATCACACAATCACAACAACTGGTTGACAAACTGAGATAAATGGTTACCAAACCACATTTATAATAACCGGTTTAAAATCACATATTTATATCGCTTGTTTTTTAGCCTTATTAATAGCCCTATTGCTCCCATTTCAAATTTTTTGGAATGTGTTGCAGGCCTGAAAGGAACAGATGGTTTATTAAATGAAATGAAGTTGACCAGAAAAAAAGCATGAAACGTTCAGGTCAGTTAATGCAAAAGTATCTTTAGTATTTTAGAAACGTGTGGCACCAGTTTGTAGGTAGTAAAACCTCTCTAAGTTATATTTGGGGTGAAGTACAACGCTCCTCTGTGCCAAACATCATTTCCTGACCTTATTAATGCTCTAGCCGTTGGATAGAAGTGAACTCCAGTAATCTATTGGAAGCATTTCAAGAAGGATGAGTTGGAGTCTCTTGCAGCACTAATGGTGATCGTTGTTCCAAAAAACGCTCAGATATTTAATAACAAGGCAACAAAAATGACAGTCTTAAAGGTTTTATTGTTTTATGTCCGTGCAGGTCATGTACTAAAAATACTTGTCTTATCATCTTGCAAATAAAATGTACAAATTTGATCTCCAGCTTCCTCCTTCCTCCTTTTTGGAGACTTTAGACCGGCAGAAGTGATCAGGACAAAACAAATTAGACAAATAATCTGCACTAAGCACGTATATAACATTCTTTACATCATGTACAGGACATGGATATTACTTAAAAATTCACTTTTTAATTCCTGTATTTTGGGGAGTAAAATAAATTAAATAATTTCTATATACACGTTGGAGTGAGTATATTAGCTACACCTTTCTTGTACTTTTAAATAACCGTTTTAATAGTTTACTATTTACATTTTGATTAGTCTGTGTGCACTGTGCACAGAATTCCAATGGAGAAGGTCCACCCTTACACCATGAGATGTTATTTGGATGGTGACAGACCTTCAGAATACACCAGTTACACTTCGGTTATGGTTATGTTGTCGTCCCCTAGTCCTTTAGTCTGATTATAATAACACGAGAAGGTGTAAGGATTTTCCTAATACCCTAGCCGATCAAACGACCATGTCACTAATGTGTTGAGATTGGTCCACCAGTCTGATAACTCCTGCCGGCCCTACTGTGGACACACATCCATTAGAGGTCCTGAAATATTGTTCATATCATCATGGGCTTAAAAATAGTAATAAAGTATTTAAAGAGTCCATCATTAACCATGTAAGCATTAGATATAAACACAGAGTCACTCCCAGATCTTCCTGCATGCTCTCAGTTTGAAGAAACCCATCGTAGGTTCCTGCATGGTCTTCATCTCTGGTTTTCATCACCTCCTCAGTTCAGAATAGATGACTTGCACGTCAGATAAAGGGGGCTCTACCTGCACGTGATAAGAGCTCGGTTACAGCACGGTGAAAGCACGGGACACCGGATAATTCGGTTCAGGTTTATCTCTCACGTTACCTGATTCGAAACCCCACGGATATTTTTCTCTTTGTTCAAAGATGTCCTTCCATGTTGCCTCCAATTAGTCTGTACATGTCGAATGGCTGCATAATGTAACTCCTGGTACAAACAACAAGCAATAACACATTTATTACACAATTATTTATACCAGAGACGATAATAACTGGAGAAAAACACGAACATCTTAACCTACATGACTTATATAATTCATACTAAAAAACTTCTCACATTCAAGCCATGTTTAACTTTCTTTTACATCACGTCATTTAAAGTTTTTGTTCCTTTTTACCTGATTACTGCACTGCTAGCATGTGATTATAATGCCTGTTATTGCCCATGAACATCCATTATTGTACCATTCAGAACTAAAATATAATAATAATGACATTTTGTGGTCTTAGATAGGTAGATTATGTAGCTAACTTTAGCTTATAAGTTCCAAAAAACAGTAAAGCGGCTAGAACTAACAAACTGCTTACACAAGCAATATCAAGGTCTCTATGGAATTTATATCCTCTGTGGTTTCCTAGTAGTGTAAAAATGTTTTAAATATATATATATATAATGATATCACAACAGATAAGTAAATAGTTTATGTAGGTAATATTGGCATAACAGCATTAAATAGCTAGCAATCCAGCAACTAGCAGAGTAGCTGAGAAACGGCTAATAAACAAGCAAGCACTAGTATTGTGTTTAAAAAGAGTTTTTGTATCAGAGCCACTATTTGTATTATATATATTTATATAATGTTTGTTTAATGTTCTATTCCCAAAAGTAAGCTATAAAGACAAACTGCCAGAATTTCCCAGGAAAAACATTACTGTGAAATTTCATAGTATTACTGTAAATTACTAAACAGTTTATTTATTAGGTAATTATAAACAGTTTTATTGTGAACTTTCATAGTAAATTCTTGATTTTAATTTGGCCACTTTATGATTCCACTGTCAAAAGTTATAGTAGAACTGTAAATTTGGTTAATTATGAACTGACCATGAATTATTTCACAGTTCTGCCATGGATTTTGATGGTAATTTGGTCACTTTATGGTTCTGCTGTCACATTTCACAAACATCAAGTGCAGAAAGAAACTAATAGTAATAACACTATAATAAATAATACATAAATAATACGTTTCCTTCCTCAGTACATTACGCATATATAATTAATATAATTAACTTTAAGAAACGTTTTATTACTAAGCATTATCCTGTGCAGTCATTTATTTTTAAATTTGGGGTATATCATTAAAAACATTCATAAAAACAGCTCGAATACTGAATGGTGGTATTTGTTAGCTGTCCCTGCTCTCTAATATTACACTTTACTAAGAAATAAAATGATTACATCCTTCAGAAAGCTTATGTTATTTCCCTGTTTTTACTCATCCCTGTTACCCTAACATACTTTTGAAAATTAGGGAACGTCCCACGAGTCACATGATTTATAGATAGCTGGATTTTCTGGATCTTCTAAAGGTCACGTATTATGGAAGAGCAAAAGTTTGTTCTCTGTTATTTCTTCCTCTACATTTGATTATATTGTAACTATGACCAAGAAGTTCACACTCAACGTACTGTTTTTTATTTGGTGCAGAAAAACCCTATGTTTTTTTTAAATCATTTGAATGTGCTCAGTGTGCTAATGCTATTAATATGGACACCATGTTGTGAACACTGCTCACGAAAATAAGGGGATATTCCAAAATGAAATGTCATAATTAAATATACAATCATTTTTATGATCAGTCATGTATAGAATAACAGAATAACTGAGTAACAGTAACAGGATAAACCTTGCAAACATTAAGTAACGCTTCTTAAGATTGACAAATACCAATTATGATTAGTTAAATACTATTATGAATTAAGTGTAATTTTTAGAAGTTACAACAAGACCCAAGTATTAATCTATATAAAACATAATCAGATATCTAAAGTGATCTAAAGTGCATGTGTCTTGCGACAAATGCAGGGTGTTCCCAACTTGCACCCTGTGCTGCCGGTATAAGCCTCAACTACCATAACCATTAACAGATTAAGCGAGTTTTCCAATATCTATACACAAGTATAAAACCAAAATCATTGCTTCATGACAAACTGATCTTTAGGCCACATGCATTTAAATAAGATTAGTAAATGAATTTCCTGACAGACTTTGGCATTTGTGGGGCACCGTATCCATGGTTACTACAGGAAGTGAGAGTCAATGGTTCTCATTGTGGCGCATGGGGTCAAAGTCTGGCTCAGCAGACAGCAAAGCGTACCGTAAAGCCATTATCTCGGTTATCTGGATTAGCGTTTATGATGGCACCTATCACAGAGAATCACTCTGCGATGACATCATAAAGCCATAATAACATGTTGTTTATAACCTACTTTCTTTTCGGGGGTATCAGAGTGCAACTTTATTATTTAGATCTACGCTGATATTTGATTCTGAAAACACACGTTAGATAAAAACAGTGACTTACTTCTTCACCTTCCATTTGTGCTGCTGTAACAGGAAGAGAAAAATAAAAACGAGTCTTTATTGCACAACAGTTTGTTACAGATAAAATACTGAAATGTAGTTCCATAATTATTGGTAAACATCATTAAAAACGGGTCAGATAAGACAAAAATATGAATAACAGGGGGAACATTTAAGAAGGATGGTGATACAGAAAGGAATCTAATTCCCACTTTAGGGATCTGTGATACTGTGGTTATATTACTGGTTTGATCTCAAAACGTTCTGGAATCAAAGCTAAAAAATTTACAATTTAAATAAAAACCTATTTCCTCGCAAAGAAGCTCTTATGGTTTGATCTTTCAGCACCAGCACCAATGATCAAACCAAACAGGTCACCTAATTCACCTGGTCTAAACTCCATGGACCCACTGAGCTGTATCTCCAATCTCATTCAACTTCACAGTTTAACAACAGTGATTTAATAACTTCTTTAAAATTATTTGACCTCAATTCAATTTGATAAGTAAACAAATATTCGATTTTATGAGCAATTCTCCCATGTTAGGTAGCAAACCTCATCTCACCTTTCTAAACCATCACAAAAAAAACCTCGATGTTTACAGCATATTAATATTTTGGTAAAAAATCTGTACTGTTTTATATATATATATATATATATATATATATAGAGCCTGTTTTTAGATTACTAAAATGTTTCCACTTACCTCCATTGCTCTTATTCATTGATGAGCTTGTTTTTGGCCTGTAAAACAGTAAAATTAATTATTTACTCCAAATTTGAACTCTACTTTTATCTCAGACTCGTTAGAAAACCAGACTAGGTGTTTATTATGGATGGACTCTGTAAATAATTAACAATTCTTTAAACAGCATACAAAGCATCTGTGGTCAAAAGAAGGATGTTTGCAGGTGTTTTCTAAATGTTCACTACATTTAAAATCCACTGCCACTGAAACAGTCCAGTATTGTGAGGTAAACAGCTACGTTTGGCACTATTTTTAATTGTTGCAGAGCTTAGAAAACACATGGTCATTACTGGAAATGTGGTAACTCTTAGAACTTAGAACGGATTCCCATTATTGTATAATCTCATGTTCTGTTTGTCACGTCGTTCCAGATACCCGAGAGATAGCATGATAACAAAAACATGGTAGTTGAGCATAAAGTTCATAAGTGCTCTGTTTTTTGTGGTTACAAACTGTTTATATAGTTTAGAGAAGCAGTTAATTAAGTTAAATACAGTACATACTGATCATTGATACCATAAAATGAGTAAAACTCTGTACCTATCGCTCACATTAACCAGAATGGAGAAGTTACAATGGAGAAGCTTGTTTCTGAGACAGATAAGGAGAGGCTTTCTGAGTTACATGGTCCAGAAACGATGCTTTAAAGAGGTAATACTGAACAGATCAACGTTATCCTAACAATAACTAGGATTCATTTCCAGTTTATAAATAGCAGGGTTAGTCTATAGTAATCTGTGTCAGACTAAGGGTCTTATGTACTTACTTTAGTTTTGTTTTCCCAAAGTAAACGAACAAAACAGCGACTGCAGCCAGGCATAACAAAACTGCAATGACGATCCCAGCTATAGCTCCACCAGACAGCTTTCCACTACCACCACCATCATCACCATCACCATTATCTTCTGCTGAAAGCACAAAAGTAACCATGTCAAAGCACTGTATAATACACAACATGATCAAAAGTATGTGTACATCACTTATAAACAGTGGCTCCATTACTAAGTGGCTTAGAAAACCAATCAGAAGACTCCACAAAGAAAGATTGGCTGAAAATGGTGGCAGGATGCTGCATTTCAGGACAGTTTGCCTAGGAGTGAATAATACTCCTGTAAAGTCAAAAATTCTGAGAGCAATAACTACATAAGCCCAAAGATCTTTACATATTCTGTAAGCAATATCAGCTCTACATAAGTACACCAGAACTATGGTTTATTTCATGGATTCCCTGGATATATTCTATAAAGGAGTATAGATCTGAGAAGGTACCTCAATGAGTTCTGGAACATCTTAAAGATTACAATATGAGGCCAAGCTTTTATTTTAGGAAACCTGAATCTTTTTTTAGCAGTTATGACTGACACAAAAATCTTTCTACTGAATCACTGACACAAGTCTGAGAATTTACAGATGATTATGGGATCCAAACCTTCTTGTAAGGCAGCTGTGTTTTACTGATATGTTTTACCTTTGACAACTAGTACGTGGGATCCTGAGACATCACGTCCGGTGTAGTGATTGGAAGCTGTGCAGGTGTAAGTTCCATTATTTTCCAAGGTGACGTTCTCCACAGTGAGCACCTCTGTAGTAATTTGAATTGAATTGTCATTAAATGTCCATGTGTATGAGGGTTTGGGTGTTGATTCAGTACTACATGATAATATTAGAGTTTCTCCATCGTTTAATTCACTTGGTCCATCAATCCTAAGATTATCTGGTCCATCTGTAACACAGAATAAGATGTAATTATCTGTAAAATACACTTCCTATATTCTATTAATTAATAAATGAACACCAGTTTAATTTTCTCCACTTACAGTAAACAGTCATGTTGTATTTTGCTGTTCCAGAGCTGACAGGGTTTCTGATGATACACTGATATTCACCACTGTCTTTTCTCCTCACTGGA
>JAUZSU010008680.1:0-11246 GCA_034780255.1 Parotocinclus maculicauda
CAGCTACGTCTGTTAATGGTTACTGCAGGACGGATGATCCACATAAATAATATTCTGTTTGATATTTATCTACTTGCTTCTTCATTCTGAACTTATAGGTACCAACAGGTAGCCATTTAACCTCTGCTTCAGTGAAATTAAAGACTAAATGTTGTTCTACTTCCTGGGTGAAGTCGCAGGTTTCCTATTGATATATGAGGGCGCGAATTTTATTTTAGTACCTTCGTCTTGATTTCTTGGTGCCAGTGTTTGTGCCAACGTTTCTGTGCACATTCGAATGAAAATACTATAATAATATTAATCTTATACTCCACTTAAAGAACCACCAAATAAAATAAAATAAGCTTTTATAACATTCTGAATTAACCTTAAATCAGAGCTTCAGTTAGAATATTAAAGGTGAGCAGCACTGTTTTAGATCCTTACTTTAAACTAGTACTGGGAGATGGTTATGCAATGAATAACATTTTATTAATAATGGTAATATACTGTTTAGAGAAATTAGAGGATATTTCAAAATGACACATCCCGTAATGAAATTGCTATGAATTTTATGTTGTTATTTCTGTTTCTCTTTTGCTTTTGTTGAAGCCTTGCTTTAGATACGGTATAGAAGAACTGGGGACTGTCAGAATTGGGGTATCAGAATCAGTATTAGAAGAGAAAAGCTGAAACCTAAATATCACACAGGAATAGAAACAAAGCTGTTCTGAAATTTTTGAAATTTCTCCCATTTCTCCAATTTTTCCAAATTTCTCCAAACCTTTAGGCAAGGACCGTGTATTTCTGCTGTGTTTCTAAAATGTGCTTTAAAAATTTAAGTCTTTTAATAATCCATAAAGTAGAAATGTCCTTATTTGTGTATGAACTTCACAAGCCTTATTTATAAAAACACTTTAATAATATATGTATATATTCCTTGTTTTTTGTTTCTGCAAATTTCTGTCCAGGCAGGCAGGTAGGTAGGGGTCCGCATAACCGCCCCCCCCCCCAACAGTCGTGCTCATGTGACCCAGCAACAGTTCATTTATCTCTAGTTTTAACCAACATCATGTGTTAGTGACCCTGTCCCGAAATTCCTGAAAGGATGAGCATGTTCCCGAATGTTGCTGGGTAGGAGTTTCTGCCTCGTGGCTCAGACCCGGACCATCTGGAGGTCACTGGTTTGTAGTATTGTTATAGTAGTGTATTGTTGTGTAGTGGAGACCAACCCGGATTTCCCTAGGCACTGGTGGAGGTGTGCTCAGGTCAGAACACCAGTACATAGGCAGGGGGCATTATTGCAGTACCAGGGGATGATCCCATTCATAAGTGTGGTCACTTATTATTTTATATTATTTATAATAAATATTAATCATTATTAAATCCTATTCTGATAAAGGTCACGCTCATATTTCTGAACGGGTCAAACGGACCGCCCTAACGCCGCAGTGAATCCGATCGGGCTCATTCCACGGTGCTGAATATTGCAGCTAATGGATGCCACATTCCTTCTGCCTCTTCGGTTTGTTTCATCACGTCAGACGGCGTCTAGCCTGCGCTCTGATTGTTAGCAGCGAACGCAGACAGTAATCATGTGTTTGAGTTATTTCATGCTTGGCATGCTGATAGGCCAGAGAATGAGTGCCTGAAGGATTTGTACCAAACAGCAGAGTGCAGACGGGGAAGATAAGTGAAAGCAAACAGCCAGGACTCGACACATATGTGCAGAAGAAGCCGGAGTTAACGACTTTCCCAACCACCAGCTCTGCTTCTGGCCCTGTCATGTGATCGTTCTCATCAATCTCATTCAATCTTAACTCTGCACTCATCAGTTCCTCAGTGTGTTTGCTCAGGTACAAAACAGCTGCACGCTATTTCCATTCTCACCCAAACACACACACACTCCCTTACACACACATCGTCACATCACATATCATTTCGAGTTACGTCTGTTTTCCTAATTTCATGTACAGTCCAGCATTCACAGAGGAAAACACACTGAAAAGTACTTTAGAACCTCATCGAAGCTAGCAAAACACAGGCCTGGTCGCTAAAATGATCATACCGCGTTTGGAACACTAAAAAGGAGTGGTACACGAGAAAAACCCTAGACCTTATTCATTCGTACCGTGGCTTTGTGAGGTCAGGTAGAAGCAGGTCTGAAGTTATCACACATTGTTTAGTTTCAGCATAACAGGTCGTGTCGAATCCCCGAGCGTGGTGCTTGGCCCCCATTAGCCCATGGTGCAAATATGACCCAAAATGTCACCCCAAACACAACATGGTATGGTCTGTCGCTTAGCAAAATGTAGTTTTTGGTCTAAAAAACATTAATCTGGGCAAACATTCATCTGGGCAAGCCTGGGGCGACAGTGGCAAGGAAAAACTCCCTGAACGTGGTAGGAAGAAACCTTAGGAGGACCAAGACTCAAAAAGGGACCCGTCCTCCATGGGTGGCCTGGATGTTAATTAAGTAAATACTTAAAATTATATTCAAGTAATAGTAAAATTAAGTAAGTAATACAATTTAAATCAATAATAATATTTAAAATAGTGATAAAATAAGTAACAAAATAGATTTTAAAACAAAATAGATTTTAAAATCAGTCCTCAGTGGGAGGTCTTTGGAGGCACATCGTCTCCTAATAACTAAATGATGAAGGGAGTTCCTGCACTCTGGTGGGACTGGGTTCTGTTAATGAAGACCAGTGGAGTGATGCTGAGGTGGAGGAACATCTAAGTGTGTGGTGCTGGAACTGATACCTGAACATCATCGGAAAGAAAAGAGAAAATGTAGTTAAATATGGGTTAGGAGTAAAAAATATATGATCAATCACTGATACCATGTGCATGAAGCACGAAGCTCCGGCAGCACTAACTATAGCAGCATAGCTAAAGGGGAGGAACCAGAAGTTACCACAGCCAAGAAGCAAGAGCCAAACCTGAGCCATGTGTCATAGTCTAAATCTAATCTGTTTTTAGCCTGGACTTAAAAATTTGGGAGTGTCTGATTTTCTAACTAAAGTGGAGAGTTTATTCCATAGCTGGGGGGTTTCAAGGGGGTAGGCTGGGGGATAAGATGTCTGTTTGGATAAGAGATCAGCCCCTTTGGATAAGAGATTAGCCTATTTAGTAACTGTTCGAAACTTTCTCCGGTACAGCTAGTCACCTTCAAGGTAATCGGTATATATGTATAAATGTATAAATAACAGACTGATTAAATCAGAATAAATCCAGTTGTTGCTTGAGGATTCAACATGAAATTTGACAATGGCTGTAAAGATGCTTATATAAATACTCTGGGATAAAGTTGTGAAAATGAACAAGTTAGGAAACAGACACAAAAACCTTTGAAATTTGAACTGTCCGTTGGATTCGGAGTGTTAATTAGAATAATGTTCAGATGATTATTTAAGACGTAGTAAGTGTACAGCACCACCAGCACATTGCCAGTGGCATCTTTAAAGGACTGACACATCTTTATAACTGGTGTTGGTCTATATGTGTTACAACAATGTCACAAGCTTTACACAAAGTGGGCAGTATGGAAGCGGAGCAAGAAAGAACGCTCTTGCAAAAAAAGTTCCAGACTCTCATTTGTGCTTCTGATGCAATGTGGCAAAATGTTTGGTAGACCAAGAATGAACTTTGTGGACTAAAATACGTGCTATGCAAGCACTCCTATATTATCATATATAAATAATCATATATACTCAAACATATACTCCATACCTACCGCAATGCAGCTTTTATGCAGCAATTATGTAATTTAGCAGATACCAAAGTTACTTACAACAGATACAGGCTTACAATTCAAGCAATTGTGCATTAAGGGTTGTTGTGGGTTTTCAAAAGAACAACATAAGAGTGATCCTCGAGAGGGAAGACTCAAACCAAGTTCAGGTGCAGTTAAAGCAGCAAGCAGTCTTTATTACAGTATCTCAGAGATAATGCAATACACACAATTAACCTCGAAATAAATCTGCCTAGCAACTCGTACCGTCTTTTGGTTCAGGGTCCCTTTATATATTTTGAATATACTGGGCCAGCCCTCCACTAATATGTACATTTTCTGGGCCTATCTCCACTCCATTTTTCGGTTGCCTACGCCACACTTCCATTTTGGGAATGCGCCTCCCCAGAAGTCCAGATTTCCTCTAACCATAACTCTTTTTCTATTGCTTTTAAACATTTTACAACAAAATCAACCTTACACAAAACCACAATCAACTATGTACATACAACAAAAATAAAACCAAAAATCCCCCCCAGACAAACAGACAAAAAATAAATAAATAATAAAAAATAATAACGATAATAAATAAAAAAAAAGGGGTATATAATCAAATAATTTTTTTTTAATAAAAATAGATAAAAGAACAAAATAATAATAATAAATCAGTAAATAATATTACATACAGAATATTAATTAATTAAGATGTAGGATTGTCAGACTTGATCATTTTTATAAATATGGATGTATTACCCAGCTCAAAACTTATTTGTTACTTTTCAGTCTGCTTTCCAGCCTCTGACCTCTGTTATATTTAGGGCCTTGATTTCCAATCATTGCACAATGGACACTAAGATTAAATTGTATATAAATTAAATTCTTAGTGGCTCAAGGACCCAAGAGTAGCAGCTTTGACCTGGGATTTGAACCCTGGTTTCTCTGCTACAGAATCACTATGCTACCGCGTGATGTTGAGGGGTGTTTTTAGTTTTTAAGAGTTAACAGTTGTTTCGGATTGAGAGGGAAATTGGTGCTGCCAAGTATACACATATTCTATGGACAAACCTGCAGCTTTGTTCTAGATCATTTATGATGGGCAGGTGGTTCATCTTATTGCGCAACAACGACCTTGGGCGCACATCCATTAAAAACAACAGCGGTAATGGGCTAGGAAGGTGAACCTTACTGAGTGGCTGAATCAGAGCCCTGACTTCTGATTAAAAAAAAATAAAATAATAATCTGGATGGCAGAAGAGAGCAGGTCTGTTGCCACAAAATGTGAAAGGAAGATTGGACAAAATATTCCCATGTCTGAGTGTGCAAAGACAGTACAGGCATATTCAGACATGTGTTGGCTGTAATTAAAGAGAAGTCTGATCACAATCTGTTATTCTTTTATTCTGCTCACTGAAATTGGGGGACATATCCCATAATAACATTTCGTTTCATGTGTTTTGTGAACAGTATAATTGAAGTGTTTATTACGAGTTGTATTTTTTTTTTATTACATGGGTGTCGTATTGCAAATTTTTAAATAAAGCTGCAAAAATATGTTTTCAGTTGGTTTTTTTAGGTTGTAAGACAAAAAATGGGACTATATCAAAGAAATATTCTAAAACTGTACATTAATCTTTTCCGTGTTGAAATGCACAACTGACTGATGTCCCTATCTTGCCACAGTCTGTCATAACAGCAACTTTATGATTTTTAGCTTATGATTTTAATGAATAATTATTGATTTTAAATTTCTGTATTGCTAATACAGTTCTCCTCATCAGAGCCTCGTTGTTTCTGACCCTTCAGAATGAAGAATGGCAAAACGTGGTTGGGAGTGATTTCTGTGTTATTTAGTCATTCTGATGATTTTGTGGTTCTGCAGGTTCTCATCAGTCACTCTGCCCTTTCAATCTCAGAATTCTCTGCTGAGCAACTTGGCCAGCCTGAACTCCATCCAAACTCTAGAGTAAGCAAACTAAACACACAGGGTCTTACGTTTTACTTACTGCTGGTCAAATGACAATAAAACACTCCATGTCCTTTCAGGCTGAGTAACAACTCTTTTGATGACGAGACCATTTCACATCTCATTAGTCAGCTAAACAGTGATTACGGTCAAAGAACCATTAGGTAAGTATGATGTAGGAAAGTATCTCCATTTTTTTTTCCCCCATATCAAAATGAGTACAGTACTGTGCAAAAGTCTTAGGCCACCACTAGATTTGTTGTTTTAGCAATGATGTAATGACCACAATATAACCTGTCGCCGATGATTAGACCCACACATTTAAAATTTTGTCACTCCATAGCACTCTCTTATTCTAACTGATCTTCATTGCAATCTTTGTGGGTTTTTCCATAATGTAGTATTTTCACCCTGTTCCCCTTCTGAAAAAGTGGTATCTGGGCTGCTACCCTTCCAAAATTCCTGATCAAGCTTCTTTGGATTGTAGGGTATACTTGGTATACTGGGTATATCTTTCTGTTTTTTTTTGTTTTTAATACCGCATATCAATTTGCTGTATTTTTGGTTGTGTTCTAATACAGAGACTATATAAATTATATGGGAATTAACCATCCCAAACAATACCTAAGCCTCCCACATTCTCTGCACTTTTGTTGTACGTTATCTGCTTTTTGGGTTCAAGTCCCACAGTTGGGTTTCTGAGCAAGACCCTTAACCCACAATCACTTGAATCGTAAAAACTGTATTAATTATAAGTCGCTCTGGATGAGGGCTGCTAAATAACATAAAATGTAAATGTTTTGTATATAGTGCTGTGCAAAAGTCTAAGGCCACCATTAGATCTGATATAACATATTTTTAGCAATGGTATATGAATGAACAAAGATAATTATTTCTTAGTCTGTTCATTGGAATGCAACCAGAAAATGCAGAATATTTGTATGTAGTATTAAAAACTGGAAAATAATTAAAAAAACAGCTTTTATAGGCAACAGTGGCACCATTTAGTGTGACCTGCACTTACACTTAACAGCATCTGGCAGCTTCATCTGGGTGCGACATTGACCCTTTTACAGACTTAAGAAGCTTGATGATTAAGAAATGGTCTTTTTGTAAGGGAAGCAGCCCAGATACCACAAAGGAGCATCTAGCATGTTATGCAGCGGCGAATACAAGTTCAAAAATTTTGCGTCCATTTGTCCACTGTATTATATACGGTCATTATAGAATTGCTAAAACAACAAATCTAATGACGGCCTAAGACTTACACAATATAATATTTTTTGCCTGTTACATATTTCAGCTCTTTCTGTATATTATTATAGGTGCTTTTACTGTAAACTACCCTGCTTACTGATAATCAACTGCTTGCATTGTGGCTCTTTCAACTGTTTGGACATTTTTTAAATCACTCTGCATTAGAGTATCTGTCAAGCTACTAAATGAAAAATGTTAACGTCTTACAGTTTTAAATGATAGTAAACATGATCAAACATACATTATTCTGAACAAGCTGGATTGTTTCTTTCAGAATTGAGGAACCCTGGATAAAAGCAGATGCTGCTGTGAGGTTTGTGGCTGCCTGCTTGCAGCAAAACCCACACATAAAGGAGATCAGGTATGGGCGTTCTTATCCAGAGCGACGTACTACTTATACAGTCTTACAATTCAAGCAATGGTGGGTTATGGGCCTTGCTTAAGCTTTGACAGAGGTGGGATTTGAACCCTGGACCATCAGGTCCAGAGTCCAGTACCTTAACCACTAGGCTACCCAGTCCTACGACTGTTTTGCCTACATAGAACAGCTGAGCTGTGATATGTGTGAAATTGCGACCAACTATGTATATATGTCTTTCTAAATTTTAATTATTGTTTTAAATTTAATTAAGCTTTTAAGAATTTTGTTTGTCATATCATTGACATAGTAAAATGTCAAGGCATCAGTAATCTTTCAAATGCTGTTGTTCTTTTTGTTGGATTTGGCTGTGATGGGTGCTGATTTTGGTGTTTGGGGAGTTTCCTTATTTAGGTTGCGTTTCCACCAGATTTGGATACAATGGTGGTTTGTGTCCTGTCTATTGTTTAAAATCCAAACACATTCCAGTCTCCAGCCCATGTGTGTTAGTGTGTTGCCAAATAATTGTGAAAAAATTGCAGAGGCACAAAATAGCAGCTGGTTTGTTAAAACAATGGGATTCCATGTCAGTATTTAAGGCTGAGAGTCGTGAATTGTTTACATTATTCTAAAATCATGTTATTTCCCAACTTTAATGTAAGTGGTTGAACCATGCTACTCCAACTAGGGGTATACGCAGTTTGAGCCAGCTTAGTTTCCCAGACTCTACTGCACCTGCACATGAGACATAAGGCTGAGCAATGCCATAAAGCATCGCCTTTGTAGAGGTGCTGTCATTATGGTATGATACTGCACTGTTTTCTCCTCTATCACTTCCTGTAAAAAATAAATAATGAAATGAACACTTCTAAAAACAAACTAAAACTTGTGAGAAGGGGCACCATGGTGGCTCGGTGGGTAGCACCGCTACCCCACAGCTACAAGGTCCTAGGTTCAATCCCAGGGTGAAGCGGTCTGGGTCCTTTCCAGACTGGAACCTAATGTTTTGAAGTTTTGAGCGTCCATTTTAAGAAATAATACTTGGAATGAGGGCACCATGTTAGCAAATCCTTTGTCTGATTTTCCCACAGTTTTTCCATTGGTAAAGTGCATGCTTTGTAATACAAATCCCTGGGTCTAGCCCTGATCTAGGTGGTCTCATTCACTGCACAAACACAACACAACATAAACACCACTCTCATTTTTTTGATCCTCCGTATTAATGATCCAATATTGTCCTAATGTCATATATTATCATTAAACCGTATTACACAAAACAATCTTTGCTCACCATTCTTTCCAGAGTCCCCTACTGAGCAATGATCACTGTGGCTCTGCACTTAGTTTGTGGTCATATTCCGAAAAACTAGTGTAAAGTCTCCAGTCAGACAGGATGTTGTTATAGCGTGAAAGAAGGATGAACTATATATGAATTCCAATGCTTTAAAATGAATGTTGTTTTGCCTATACTCTTTCTAAAGGTATACAATGTTTGGACGTCCTCATTTGTTTATAATGTGTCCCCCTCTACATGGCTGGTATTAAACCTGTTTGGCTGTTTCAAACATCCATTAGATAAGTTGTAGGTTGTTTGCTGGAGCGTAGAATGACCTGTGACCTGATCTTCTTGTCATTTTTGCAGAGTTGAGAAAACATGTCTGATTCTTATTTTTGAAAACATCACTCCTCCCAGGTAAGAACCAAAACTTCCACTTCTAAACGTTAGATTAGCTCAGATTTTCTACTGTTTGTTTCTTTATCCCAGTTTTGATCACAAATACTGGATTGTTTCCTGTAGAGACCCCTGTCAGTTTGCAGTGCGCTCCATAAGGTCTGCTCTTTCATATTTTATGATTCACTTGATGCCTAATTAATGTATCATGATTATTGATGTATTGAGACTGGTTTACTTCTTCTCAGCTTTGCTGACTGTGAGGTGAAAGGGCAGCATTTGTTTCCACTGCTGCCTCATGTGCAGAAGTGTTCCTTCCTGCAAGAGCTACAGTATGGTCATTACAGATGAAGCTTTCTGACATGTGAACGGACTTTACCTTGTAATAAATACTTAGCTTTTGTTTTTTTTCTCAAGTTTCTCTCAGCTGGCCATGGGCACAAGTGGGGCGGAGTTTCTTTCCTTAGTTCTTCCGTCACTGGAGAATCTCAGGAGACTCAGGTAATCTGATGATCATTATCTGCTCCAGCTAAGATCGATCCATGATTGTGTTTGGACTGCAAGTTAGTTAAACTACCAGCTGTCCCTTCCATGTGGGTTGGGGGTCATCCAACCATGATGGGCCATGAGAGTTCAGGAGGCCACTGACCATCCTGGCCTTGCTTATGTCTGCAAAGCATTGTTTTAGGCTGGTATATTCTGGTCAGGGTTGTGGAGAGGGTTTGGAGCCTCCAGACCATCACTGGACCTTCACAGTGCACCCGAGATACGCGTGTGTGTGTGTGTGTGTGTGTATATATAGAGTACCAGTTAAATGTTTGGACATGCCTTCTGAAACACAAACATTTCTCATTTGAAAAGCCACTTTCATTTGAATAAAAACCAGTTCTTGAATACATGATGTTTATTCATAAAAGCTTTTTATTGAAAAGAAAAGTTTTATTAAACCAACATTGTGATTTTTGTGGTAAATAACAAAGTGCATTGCAAAGAGATTGCAGGAAAGGAAAAAAACATTATCCTCGAACCCTCCTGTCTTGTCACCTAAGATTATCATTTACATTATGGTTAAAAGAATGGATGCCTAAAAAAATCATTATTTGTTTTGATTTTTGATAATCAAAAATATGTCAAGAAGGCTGAACCAAGCAAAAGGAAACATCAGTCCATAATTAGTTTAAAATCAACTAGGATAATAGCAATAAAAACATTTATTAAGCTCTGTTATTTTTAACACCCACATGTGACACAGTCGTGATATAAAGCGTACATTTGCGGATACTCCACAGAAAAAAACATTTGAGCGGGTTGAACTGCTACCCCTGTGACATTTATAGGTTTCCACTTCCAACAAGTCAGTTCATCAACTTCCTGCCCTGCTGTCCTTAAAACCCACAGAGAGTTCATTTCCTAACTTTGATTGAACTTGACCGGCTTGCACCCATCCTTGAGCTCAACTCTATAAGACACCTTGAAAATACACTGGAATTCCAAAAGTGAGCTGGGTCTTATTGTCTCACATCAGAAGCTGACCTCGCAGTCATGTTCTAAAATCTAGCAGAAAGCCCTCTTAGAAACCCTCTCTGTTGTAGCAGTAAATGTAGGCAGGGTTGGGGGTGTAAATTCTTACTAATACCCATGTCTTTGGATGTAATGTTTTTGTCCACAGACTGTTGTCTATATAGTGTAGAAAAGGTTTGAACAAGGGAAGTGACCAAACCCACCAATTGCTACAGTGTAGCTGCCTTCTATAAAGGTCACCCCAGGAAAAAAGAGTGGTTAACAGCACCACAGATTGCAACTGAAATAAATAGGAAGTAGTCAGTGGGATTTATGTTCAGTTTAACAACCTGGCTTAATCTTAAGCTTGGGTATTGTCAACCGGTTCCAAAATTACAAGACCTGGGTACCTAGAAATTTGATTCCACTTATCAGTTCATCTTAACTCATGTTATTCATCATATACACGACCTTGGTTAGGTTTGTAAGGTCTGTAAGCAGGTACCTATCTGCCAGGACCGGTGTAGTGTAATGTTATTACTAGAGATGCACTAATACAGTATTGGGTTTTAATACTGTGTGTTAAGTTATTACACTGTTACACAAGCTGCAGAGTGACTTCTTGACATAGTATCGAAGTATCATCACCCAAGCAGGTCGGGTCCCTTTTTGAGTCTTGGTCCTCCCAAGGTTTCTTCCTTTTACATTCAGGGAGTTTTTCCTTTCCACTGTCACCCTAGGCTTGCTCAATTTGGGATTGGCCTTTTAAGATAATATAATA
>JAUZSU010008691.1:0-11246 GCA_034780255.1 Parotocinclus maculicauda
TGCTCAATTTGGGATTTGCCTTTTAAGATAATATAAGATTGTAAAGCTGCTTTGAGACAATGCTCCATTGTAAAAAGTGCTATATAAATAAATATGAATTGAATTGAATTGATAAAGTCAGAGAGGGGAGGGGACGCCTGGGGGTTTCTAGGCTTTGGATCACCACAGTGCTATGCTAAAAGCTGCCTGAGGACCTGCAACAATACTCTCATTTGTCCAAGAAATTGTATTATGTTTGACTTTTAATTTGTTGTTGTTTTATTTCCAGTCTTTAAATTGAGTGCTCTGTGTCTGTGGTGCCCCTTAATGTGACATAACATGGAGGAATCAAAAGAAAGCATAGAAGCATATGATTCCTGACACCAAAATATTTTAACTGACATTTTAACTGGATTTTTTTTACTTGGAGGGTTTAAAGGTGCATTAGTGACCCAAGTGGAAATACAAAAACAGGCAAGAATTGAGATAAACCATGCAAACCATGTCCCCTTTAACTGGCTAAGCATGTGCCAGCAGAAATCTTAAGGTCCCAAACACATTCTATAGCCTGTGCTGTACCACAAAGCTCAGTCCTATGTACTCTTTAAATGCTTCTTCTTGAATGTATCCTTAAACAGCATGACATGTAGTTTCACTGTAATGTGGATGCTACTCAGTTGTATACAACCTTTTAAACTCCTTCTTGCCTGGAGGAAATAAAATACTTCAATTAAACAGGGACAAATCTCCTAGCAGGCACACCACAGCAAGTGCAAAAACTGGTCTTCACTTATCTTACTTATAGGAAATTCATAGGGTGCAGGCAATGCATAATCTGGCTGTAAAATGAGTCCATCACTCAAACATAGCCAGTAATGCGACGTTATGTGTGATGCCCAAACTAGCCAGTTTTATTTTCTGAAATATAATACACATGTAACATGTCTTCTTTTAAGACAATCATTTCATTTGCATTATAGAACAACTTTCTTTGACTTGTGATTTGCTTCTGATGTTCTTGTTAATTAAAAAATATCAAATGCCTATTTTTTTATAACTTCATATTCATTTTGAAATATCCCCAAATATTTGTAAGCAGTGTAGTATAACAACAGTTCGGTTCTCTTAAATAAGGCATACGGAATATGATCGGTTTAGTACATGCTACACCACATCAACCTTCAAAATGCCTTAAAACTGCTAACCCTGGCATTTTCATGTTTCTGCAATGCTAACCATACACCAACCAACATTAAGAGATGTCATTGTCGCAGACAAATTTACAATGCGAAATAAAATCACAAGTCTTGCAAGAGTTGTGTTGTGCTTGTGTCATGTTTGGTGTGAGATGTTCAAGATAGCTGACATAATTCAGACTTTTTCTTGTCTTGATGTCCTTTAAAATGAACAGTGCTTAATATTATCACAAGCCATAAGTCTTGTATGCAAATCCTGACATGCTGTTAACAAGCAATTGTGAGTTATGTCCAGCACCAAATGGGAAGCAGCAAAATGAGTACAGGATCATTTCTGGCGTGTACTGAAAAGAGAGACTCTGGGTAGAAGCTGTGGAATTAAGAAGCTGTTAGAAGTTATGGAATGAACAAGAGTGTCTCTTTGATGTGTCTTCCTATTTTTACAACAATAGAGTGGAAAAGGGAAAAAAAGGTGGACAGAAATTGCTAAAGCCCTAGAAATTCCTGAAAGGAAAAAAAAGAGTTTTTATTTCTTTTTATTTTATGTCTTTTTATTTCTAAACGAATTACTACACAACAAGGGTAGCTTTGGCCAAAATGTGTTTCTGTTTGTGCTCCATTGTTCAGTTTCTTTTTTTGTAAAATTCCTCCAGGAACATGATATGAAATAATCTCAAAAGGAGTCTAATTGCAGTTTTGCAAACAGTGACTTGCAAGATCCCCAGTCTTTTACAGTTCCTTTCAGAGTCTTCTCATGTATAGGTAGCATAAATATCATGACTGTTAACTGAAGAAAAGCTCATAACAAAGCTCATATCAATATTAATTCAACATTAGGTTACTAGTAGCATTCAGAAAGTACAAGTGATTCAAAATCAGTTCACACTTGTCAACTAAGATACATCTATTCAAATGCATCATGACAACATAATGCTATGTTCCATTGTATGTCTAAACTAAAATGCAAATTATGAGATTGCCTCATAAACTAAACATTCCCAACCCTTATATGTATACATTGCATAATTAACAACTTTGCTTTAAAATGTATAATAATAAGAAAAGTGTACTATAGTATATTTCCTGACATACATAAAACAATATGCTTTACTTTAAATACATCTGAAGTGCTAAACATTGTGTTGTGATAAAATACCTGAATAGATTCTTATTCTTTTTGTTCACGGTTTTATACAAACATTTTGTGGGAGTGAGTCTGAAATGATTCACATATGATTGACAGCAAACCCACTCTAATGTAAGGACTGTGGCAATTTACCGGCAATTTTCAGCCTCAGAAGGGTTCACGTTAAAGTAGGAAAATCAGCTGGCTGTGTCAGTTCAAATAACATTTTGAAGCTAAAGCGTATATGGATCCATAAAGGGTGGATCATATCTAAAAACACTTTCCATCTTCATCTATATTTTGCTTCTGAACATTTGCCAAAATTGTGTTTATTTCCACAGATGGGTCCAAAACATACTTTAAATTCCTGTAATGTTGCATATAAAGTTATAACACTTAAGACTCCTACATCTACATCTACTCTTACCCCAACCCTTAACCTCAGTAACATAAGCACCTAAGCAAAAAAACAGTGTTGGAAATGTGTCCCTAATTCCTAAATGCTTGGTTAAAAATTAGTCAGATGTGTAGAACACTTTGAAGAATTAATGTTAGCGTATACACCAGAACATTGGATGAAGCATTTTTGTCCCTAATTCCCTCCTAACTCTCCTAATGTACTGATGTGTACTCTGACATTATTCCCCAAAAGTGTCCTACACAGGTTAACTCCTTTTTTACCTATCCCCTTCACTTCAGTAACCATAAGCAAATGTCTTTGCTTTTTGCTTGTTTTTTTTTCTCAAAAGAAGTTGTAGTTTTAGTCAAATGTTTTAAGTAAAAAATTAGATGTCCCAAAATTTCCGCACAAGGTAAAAAATGTCAGATTTTTGTATCGCTCTAAAAAAATGTGATAACCTAATTCTTTACATACACATAATCATACCTCTTAAGTTGCATTTTTGTATAATGACAATAATTATAATTAATATTATATAAGTCAGAGTCACAGGAGAGCTAGGGACATAGCCAGGGTGCAAGGCAGCAAACAATCCTTCACAGGGTGCTAATCTATCACAGTACATACACACACCCACAGCACTTTAAAAAACAATTACCCTAACACACATGCCATTGGAATGTGAAAGTAAACCCACACCGGCAAAACCAATGTTCCTGGAGATGTGAGGCAACAGTGTTAACAACTGCACACCATACCATACATGATATGTTGTTATTATTCCCTGTGGGGAATCTCACATTGAGGTGATCCTCACATTGAAATGTACTTCTCACAAAAATAGGGGGATATTTAATCAAATTCAATTTGATTTAATTTATTGTTTGTGAGCAGTGTGTAAGCTTGAATTATTTCTCTTTTAAGCACACACTATAAATATGAGAAACAGTGATACACTACAACATTATAATATTATTCAATATTATTTCATGCCCATAAATACCATGTCATGAGTTTAAATCCCTGCATGTTCCACCATAAATTAAAGTAATTAATCAACGGCCAGCTTGTAGATGCTGTATTGCATGCTAATCTGCTGTCTCCAGCACTGAGATTATAAAGGAATTACTTGTCTAAAGGCAGACAAAGCTACCTAAAACAGTTGATCTTTGATATCCACTTATTAAAGCAACGAGAGGCAGGGGGGGGGGTGTTTATATTAAGGTTTTAAATTTTTAATGAACTAAAAATGGACAAAACCTTTAAAAATCAACCTTATATATATATATATATATACAGTGGGGAAATAAATATTTGATGCACTGACAATTTTGCAAGTTTTCCCACCTGTAAAAAAAAGAAAATACAGAAAAGCACATTGTATAACTTTTAAATAATTAATTTGTATTTTTATTGCATTAGGATCTGATCCCCTACCAACCAGCAAGAATTCTGGCTCTCACAGACCTGTTAGAAGCTCTTTTATTCTGCACTCATTACCTGTATTAATTACACCTCTTTGAACTCATTACCTGTATAAAAGACACCTGTTCATACACTCAATCAATCACACTCCATCATCTCCACCATGCCTAAGACCAAAGATGTCTAAGAACAAAATTATTAATAGACCTGCATAAGGCTGGGGTGTCCTACAGAACAATAGGTAACAGCTTGGGAAGAAGGTAATAACTAACTGATGACTGTCAATATTCCTCAGTTTGGGGCTCCCTGCAAGATCTCACCTCAATTCTGAAAAAGGTCAGGAATCAGCCCAGAACTACATGGGAGGACCTGGTCAATGACCTCAAGAGAGCTGGGACCACAGTTTCAAAGAAGAAGGATGAGAACACCTTCCCCACCGTAAAGCATGGGGTGGAAACACCATATTTGGGGGGTGCTTTTCTGCAAAGGGGATAGGATGACTGCACCTTATTAAAGGAGGGTGGATGGTCAGATTTTGGCCAACAACCTCCTTCACTCAGTAAGAGCACTGAAGATGGGTCATGGCTGGATCTTCCAGCATGATAATGACCTGAAATACACAGCCAAGGAAACTAAGGAGTGAGAAGCATTTCAAGGTCCTGGAGTGGCCTATCCAATCTCCAGACCTGAACCCAATAGAGTTTAAACTCAATGTTGCCCAGTAACAGCCCCGAAACCTCAAGACCTGGAAGATCTATATTTAGTTGGCCAAAACTTGGTAAGGAACTACAGGAAATGTCTGACCTCTGTTATTGCAAACAAAGGTTTCTGTACAAAATATTAAGTTCTGATTTTCTATTGTATCCAAAACATATTTTATGCAATAAAATGCTAATTAACCATTTAAAATCCATACAATTTTATTTTCTGGATTCTCATCAAGTGTACCCACAATAAAAACTGCAGACCTCTCCATTCTTTGTAGATGGGAAAACAAAAATGTTCCACATGTATATAACTTTTCAATCAGGTAATAGCATCAACTCAATTTTCAAATTGGAAATAACAGCATGTGAACTAGAGGAGCAACAATGAGATGACCCCCAAAACAGATGGGGTTTAATAGGGGGGGGGCATTGTAAGGGTGTGTCTCCCAGCACAGTCTTGAGAGTATATAAAAGATTCTAAGAGGTAGTCAGTTACTCTAGGAGAGCTGAACAAGGCTATAGAAGGTCCTTAACCTCTCAGCAGGACCTATTTTCTGCTCGTTTGTGCAAGGAGGAACAGGACGAACACTGCCAGAGCCCTAAAAAATGATCTCCAGCAGGCCATTGGTATGGATGTGTCTGACCAAACAATCAGAAATAGGTTTCATGAGGGTGGGCTGAAAGCCTGACGTCCTATAGTGCACGCTGTGCTCACTTCCTAACAACATGGAGCTTGAATTGCATTTGTCATTGAAGTTCATAATTGGTAGATCTGCCACTGGCACTCTGTGCTATTCAAAGATGATAACAGGTCACGTCACAGACATGAGAGCGTCTTGGGATGCTGTGGAGAATGTTGTGCTGCCTGCAACATCATTCAGCATGACTGGTTTGGTGTTGGATCAGTGATGATGGGGAGACATATCATTGGAAGGACGCACAGACCTCTACAGGCTAAACAATGGCACCCTGCTGGTGCAGTGGGTTCAGGGTTCCTCCTGGTGCACGACAATCCTGTGGTGAGAGTTTGCAGGCAGTTTATGCAGGATGAAGGAATTGATGCCATTGACAGCTCATCTGACATAAATCCAGTCCCCTGGGACTTTATATTTCGGTACTTCCAACGCCACCAGGTTGAACTTCAGACTGTTAAGGAGCTCAGTGATGCCCTGGTTGAGATCTACCAGGACGCCATCTGTCGTCTGATTAGGAGCATTCTCTGACGTTTTCAATTATTCACATAAGCCCATGGAGGCCATACAAACTACTGAGCACCACTGTTGAGATGCAATGGAGTTTCATCTAAACTGACTAACCTGCTGTATCATATTTTTGCTTTTAATTTTGGTTGTGTCTTTTAATTCTCCAATTTGTAGGATGACAATTTTAATTTCCATTAAACAATGTGGCATCCTTTTGTTCCTAACATATTATCTAACAGAAGTGAGAAACGCACTACTCACATTTTATTTTGCTTGTTTTTTTTCTCAAAGGAAGTTTTATTATATTACATTTATTATATTTTATTATATTACAATAAAGTTTATCCATTTGAACAGTAAATATCTTGTCTTTCAATTGAATATGTGTTGACAGGCATTTGCAAATAATTCTTTTGTGTATATATATATATATAGTGTTACATGGTAAATATTGTTACAGTATATATAGTGTTACATGGAGGGGATGCTTATATAGTACTAAACATGTGTCTTGACAACCAAAGTAAATATCCATATTTCAAATATTCAAATATTCTGAGCTATTTCTACCTCTTATGTTAAATTACAATTTCCTTATTCATCTTTCTCAAACTTATAAATCTTCTGTTACTCAGTATTATCAGGCTTATTTCAGTATTATACTTTTTTTTTTTTCTTTTAAACTATCCCTCCTGTAGACTAAGTTTTTCCAGTGCCAGGATAAGCTCCAGATGCCCAGAATCAGGGGAAACCAATCACTGTGTTTATTCTAACAATTTAGTATGTAATTATGAAAGAATTAAGAAATTATTTTTAGGCCATCAAAAGGATAGAAATGATGTACATAAGAGTTAGGACAGCATTTACTTTTGCTATGCTATACTGATACACGTTTTGCACCTAATTACATTTTTACATTTTCTCCAATTCTCCAATTGCATTCATTTGCTTATAAAGTTTACATTGTGCTGAGCCAATCCATCGGTCCTTTTCATTTACATTAACTAGCAAGGCTCAACTGTACATTCTTTTAAAGTCGGATTCAAATCTCACTGTGTCATATAAAAAAAACCACATGCATGTACCTAATGTGCCCCTGTTCTAAATTATTCACTACACCATTCTAATTCTGCATGCACATGTCCTACAACAAGACTCTGTTAACAAACGCACTGATGCATACCATGTCTCATGCTCACTAGCTATCGCTATCTCTCTCTCCCTCTCTCTCTCTCTTTTTTTATCTCTCCTTCACACACACAAACACACACACACACATTTTAGAAATCATGCATTTAATAATCACCTACTGCCATATATCTAACATATGGTTTTACAAGCAACAGCAATGATTCTAGGTGAAATCATTACCCAATCATTACAATAAATACATCACCCAGAACAAAACTGCCATTTCCAGCACTTGGTGCTTTCCAGTGATCCACTGGAGCTGCACAACATTTATGCACTACTTCAATTTTTAACTCTCGAAGATACACTGTTCAACTGGTAACTAAGTCCAAGGAAATTAGAAAATGAATTTATTTGAGAACACACTTTGATCATTGCGTGCATTAATTTATGTTTCCCTCAAGCACCTGCAATACATTTAGGCAATATCTGATCATCCCAGGGGTGCACTGTGGTGCAGCAGTCAGTGTAAGACTGTATCTCTGTGAAATGTCCTCCCAGTGTCTGCATGTTCTTGGTCTGGTCTTTAGATGGATATAAAGTACCCTTAGTGTGTGAATGTGTGTAGAAGTGTGTGGTTCTGTGCCCCATGATGTATTGGTGCCCTGTCTAGGGTTGATCCTGCCTTGTAGCCTGTGCCCCTGGCTTTACACAACCCTCTCCAGGATTGAGTAAACATATGAAAATGAATGAATGCATAATTTATCAACCCAATGTACAACACAATGGGTATAGAAAATAGTTAAGGCATCAATGTCCACAACCACTGTTGGTTCATCATGGTTCTAGAAAATAACAAATATATAAAATATTATTTGCACGTTATTTACTTCAAATTGCCTTTAACAGGGTTATAATAGAAATCAACATCTGCTGAAGTATTCTGCAGATATATTTTAGGGCTTCCAAATAAGAGGCTGAATTATAAATTCTAAATACACAAGGTTAACTGTTACTGAGCATGAGCTATGGTTTAAATTAAATGGTTACAGCTTAGATTTACTGTCCTTAACTAACTAACTGATCATCTCTAGAGTAAACAGAAATAAGTCTAGGAAATACTTCCAGCTTTACAACCACTGGTTACTTTAATAATTATTGAAAATTACTAATGCATATAAAGTGGTCACATATGTTTATTTGTTACCATTTTCACCTTTTTCGAAACTATAAATAATCAGATTGAGCCAATTTGAACCTAATCAACCTAATCTGTAGACTATGGGAGACACAGGGGGGACATGCAAACTCCACACAGGCAGAATCTAAGGTCAGGATCGTACTAGAAACACTGAAGTTGGGAGGCAACTTCATTAAATGCTGTGCAACCAAGCCACATTTTAACCTGTATGATTCTACATAGTACCTTTAAGCAACCTCCATGAGAGACAAACCCCCAGGAAACACTGAGATGAAGGCGCATGTGCCCAGTCATATCGATGTCAGATCCACATACCGCACTCGGAAATTACTGAGCACAACCACCTGGCCTTATATGGGAACAGGGACCACCACAGAATTTTGGTAATGGGAACCCACACAAGAATGTTGGATCTTTTTCAGACACTACATAAGAGGTTGTTATTGATCTTAAGTCATTGCACACTTTACTGGGTCACATGCTCCAATAAAATGTTGTTGTGCCCCTACTTTACTATCATGGCAGTAAAAAAGTCTATTTTATCGTAAATAGCTGAGAAGAACTACGACATGCTACTCAAATTTGCTACAGGAACTACATTTCCCATAATGCCCCAGCATCAATTTATGGAGTAATGAACGTTAGCATATATTTATTAAAACGTCAGCCACTATGCATCCAAGGTAATGATAGTTCATAGCTATTTGCTCTGGCTTTGCCAATTATAGCCATACATACCAAATATAAGCTACATATTAGACCACTTAAGCAATGGCATTCTATAAACTGGCAAACATATCAGTTATGATAGCATTATTAAATGTCATGCAATTAACAAACAAATGTTTAGTGTTACGTTGTTCTTCCCATGGCAGAGTAACTGTCATTTTAGTGGCAAAATAAGCTTACTAAATTCTGTTTGTGCCCCAGTACAATATTCTAAGTAGTCGACTAGTCTAGAAACGCAAATGTCTTAAGCTATGGGGAGGGTGGAAGGTACGACTATTAACAGGTAATCTAATACCAAATGTATATGTGTAGTACGCATGTCATTCTAGTACACATGACACTGCCTTTCTAAGCCTATAGCGAGTAATATATTGGCACCAACCTGCGTTTCTCAGTTTCCGATTTCGAAAGACTGAAATGATGACCAGCAGGTTTCCCAGCACATCCACCACGGTGGTGAAGATCAGCACGCTAGCCAGGAGCGCGATGGCCCAGGCAGGGCGCGTCCCCGAGTCCAACGCGCGCCCGTGTCTCAATTCTGTGCCGTTCCTCAGGATAGCGAGGTTTTCCGACATGCCGAGACGAGCTCAGGCTTCAGCTCTTCCAATTTAATTAAAGTGGTCTGAAATATAAAGAACAGATTATGTGTAGGTCTTATTATTATATTCAAGAATTTGCAAGAATAAGCACGAACTTACAGTTAACAAACTGTCTTTGGTTTCATTTTCTGTGTAATCTCATCTTCACTTGCAAAGAGAACCTACACGGACTTGACTGACTTGTTACAGAAATGTAGACAACACAGACGCATCCTCTTCAAAAAAGGCTTGAATGATGCCTATCTGTCTTCCTATGTAAAGGATAACATCTGTCCAAGTCCAGATGTGCTCACACTTTGCGCGCCTTTCCAAACCTCGGAGGAATAGAAGGCAGATCGCGTGCGCCGATGCTCCATGCTGATGATGCTCTCAGCCTGAATTGGTGTTGTACTAAAAAGCAGAAGCTCTTCTGTATTACAAATTCAGCGCGCAAGCAGAGGAGGCGGACAGACAATCTCTTTCTCTGACAAGCAACAAATCACTGGGCGATCCCTTATGCGCTGTTACGCGCACTCCACACACAGCACTCCCAGGTTACACCAAATGCTTTCCGTAACACTAACATGATCTAATACATTTATAATGTTTTAATGATTAAAAACATAAAATAAAATAACATACTTAAAATTAGATCATGGAACATATTTTTGTTTACAGTCTCAGTCGGCCTTGATTGGCATTTTGATGCCCTTATCACAATATAAAAGATTTTTGTAGTTTTTTAATCTAAATGCAGTTCAACACTTTGGGTTGAAAACGTTTATCGTCCATAATCCTTTGTCCAAAAATTGTATTGCAATAATTATATAAAATCATGTCTATTGACATATCAGTCATTTGCATTTATGCTTGGACATAAAGATGTGTACTTCGAATCATAATTATGACCATCAAGCTTGACACAGGTAGAGGCAGTCCACTTAAACGTGATCATATGTCAAGTTTGTTAACATAAGTTAAAATAAGTTTCACAGAGTCTATGAAGAAAACAGTATCACAGATCCTCTATCATATTTAACATTGGGATTTTCTCCGTATAGGAAACCTATCTGGAAAATATAAAGCTCTTTTTTTCCTTATTTGACCTTACCTAGTTTCAGTCAAAGTCATGTCTGACTTTTGAGGATCAGCACACTTTTTTTTATCTACCAAGTTGATGAATGAAATGAGGGGAATTTTGAGTGAACTCTGTGCCACTTTAAATTTAGGTAAAAATAAAATAAAAAGGAAAGCACAACTGCTTAAGTCTTTACTTTTTAAAAAGGATGCATGTGGGGGCACACACACTTAACTCAAAGAAAAGCTGCTCAAAGTTGTCAGTTACTTCCTTGGAGATGTACTCTGGTGTGAGGGACATTTTGACCTAATAATAGATCTGGAAAGACAAACACAACCTGGACACTGTTGCTTACATAGTTGTTTATTTGGGACTGTGGTAGCCTAGTGGTTAAGGTACTGGAAGGGGCAGGGTTCAAATCCCACCTCTGCCAAGCTGCCACAGTTGGGCCCTTGAGCAAGGCCCTTAACTCACCATTGCTTGGTGTTTGCGCT